>JAHBMJ010000698.1:106674-122073 GCA_018398765.1 Chromera velia | reverse complement strand
CTCTCTCTCTCTCTCTCTGTCTCTCTCTCTCTCTCTCTCTCTCTCTCTCTGTGTGTGTGTGTGTGTCTGTGTGGATGGGCGGGGGTATGTATGTGTTCTTTTCTGCATGCCTGCAGGATCGTCTTCTCTCCTGCCACTGGGGATATTGTCTTCTCCACGCACCTCGCGAGTGCTCCCCATCGTGAATTCGGTCGAATTTCAGCCCTTCACTTCTCTCGGAAGCGAGTTTTTGTGGCGATGCAAAAAGGGGGGGACAACTTGTTCGCTTTCCGTGTCTACTCCCTGGCGTCTGGTCGCAGTGGTCCGGCACAGCTGTGTCTTGAGGTGAGCGCCGTTGATAGCAGGGTCACAGTGTGCTTGACGGATCCTCCGTCAAGCGTGCAGGCTCAGCGTGCGTGTGAGGCTTTCGGTGCCTGTGTCGTTTGTGGAGGGTGCAAGAAGGTCGATTGGAGTGTCGTGCAGGGCAAGGGGAAAGGTTCGGTGCGGCTTTTGAGTGGTGGCAGTAGATCCCAGATACGTGTGGACGCCTTTTACAAGGTCAGTTGGTTCGTTTGGTCTGCTGTTGGCTTATTTGTGTATCGATTGAGGGAGGTACTTTCGCTGTCCCTGCTGATTTTTTTTTTTTCTCTCTGGTTGCTTCTCTTTTTAGCCCAGTTCGATCTTTCTGAGAAATGAAATGAAAGAGAAGTAAGTCTCTCTGTGTCTATTCAAGGCGAATTCAAAAAGAGGATCCCTGCAGTCAAATCAAATCGCAGGAAGCATCAAGGGAATGCAGTCCTCTCTCTAGAGCTCTCTCTCTCTCTCTCTCTCTCTCTCTCTCTCTTTCTGTTGTACGTGTGTGTGTGTGTGTGTGTGTGTGTGCGTGTGTGTGTGTGTGTGTGTGTGTGTGTGTGTGTGTGTGCGTGTGTGTGTGTGTGTGTGTGTGTGTGTGTGTGTGTGTGCGTGCGTGTGTGCGTGCGTGTGTGCGTGCGTGTGTGTGTGTGTGTGTGTGTTTGTTTGTGTTTGTGTGAGCAGGCTGCTCATGCCTTTGTGCGCAAAAATTATTCGAGATGAAGATCTGATTACCTGCCAGCGTGCAGCATCTGGAGAGACTGGACGTGACTGCCGTAGAGAGTGTGCACGGAGAGGTGCCACTGATTGTGGCAGCCTTTGTCGACGGTTCCGTCTTCCTTCTGTCTGCCGCTCTCAAAATGGTGGCGACTGTCACACTCGGACACCGTGTCGAGAGACTTCTGGCTGTTCCTGTGAGGACGCTGGTGCCTGCAGCCGACTCGGGCGAGGCATCTGGCGGAGACGGGGGCATCTGGTCCCTCGGGCGGGGGGGCGGAGACGGGGGCATCTGGTCCCTCGGGCGGGGGGGCGGAGACGGGGGCATCTGGGACTGGGCAGAACAGTCCACATGCGCCGCCTCTCCGGGTTTCCGTGCCGGCTCTTCTTGCGGGACAAGGCATCTCGACACTCGAGGTGACTGCCAATTCCACAAACTTGTCCAACCTCGAGGAGTGCACGCTTGTCAGGCAGGACTGCTCACAGGTTGGTTAGATCATTTTCCATCCCCCAATCTCTCTCACTCACTCACTGAGTCACATACACACACACTCACTCACTCACTCACTCACTCACATACACATCCAGATACACACACATACACGGGTGATAGGATGCGCGTGCGTATGCTGGAAGACGTGTAAGTGGACTCTGATGAAACGGGGGAAACGTTCGTTAACTCGCTTTAATTTGTTCTGTGCATCTGCAGGTCCTGGACCCTTCGAAGCGTCACTGGGACTCTGGTCCCGTCCTGTTTCTCAACTTGCTTCAACGGGCAGAGGTGGGTTGAGAAAATGAAACCGTGCATGCAGACATGCGTACAGGGTTAGAAGGAGAAGTGAAGCGCTTAATTTTCTCTTCCGCTGCATCTCTCCCTGCTTCTTCGCATCGAGCCTCTCAGTGCATTCACTGCATGCTACGTGTCCTTTTGTATCTGTTGCACTTCCTGCCGTTTCCCTTCCTTTTTCCCTTTCCTTTCCATTCCTTTCCTTTCCTTCCCGAAAGAAAATCATTCATTTTTTGTACGACTTCGGTTGGTCTCTTGTTCGTTTGTATTCCTATCTGTTTCCGTTCTTTCAACCTTTGTTTTTCTTGCTTATCTGACAGTCTGTCGTCTCACCACCGTCTCTTGTACCCTTTCAAACTGCATGCATGCAGTCTGGGGAGCGCCTGACGTCTCTGAGCCTGTGCCGCCACTTCCCCATGATTGCCGAGGGAACATCGGAAGGAAAGGTTATCTTCTGGAGACAGACAGGAGCACAGCAGACAGTGGCACACGACCTAGCACACGACTCCGAAGATCCGGATGCAGACGCAGATTTCCTGACGCCCAGAGAGTCGACCTGACTTGTTGCTGTTCTCCACTTGGACACACTTCGATCAAAAGACTCGCAGACGACCAAACTCTTTCCTTCAAATTTCACAGCACGCAAGGTAGTTCGACTTTGATAGAGTATTCACTACTCACTCTGGTACTCACTCTTTTTTATCATAGATGAAACTGCTGGAGCTTAGATCATTAGTTAGATGAAAGCATGAATTATGCTGAGGTCTGAAATTTACTAGTAACACGACTGAAATTTAGTTTGAAAAGCAGTAACTTTGAAATTGCAGCTGTATGCACCTGTAAATCTCTACTAAGGTAAATTTTCATTTATGACATTAGTATGAACTTTGTAAGAGAATTTTAAAGAGTTTGCTAAGAAGTACTAAGAAACATAAAGTCAGAGGCTGAGGCTAGAGGCTGAAGGGTGCTAGCTGGTAGTAATTACCCTATAAAATTTCCTGTTGAAATCCCTGTTGTTTTACCTGTTACAGGTATTTTTACTGGTATTTTTAGGATTTTCACTGGTATTTTTCAAAAATTCCTGTTAGTCCTAACTTGTGAAGTATAAGAAGTTAGAAGGAAGCTCAAATTTTGTATGCTAAGAGCTCTAAGCGTGCTAAGCCATGTTTGCATACGCCCAAGAGTCAAAATAAGTTAATTCTACTTTTAAATTTTTAAATAGTGCTAGGAAAAGGTTCAAGGTTCAAGGTTCACTTCGAAGTAATGAACCTGAATCAGGTTCAAAAACAGGTTCACTTTTAATTAATAGAAACCTCATTTTTTTGTGTTATTTTATGCCTTTAAATTAGGCTTTAATGCATTTTTAGAACGTTTTATTAGAGAATCTATGCTTTAGTAGTGTTTTTAAATAGTTTAAATCAATATTTACGCCCACATTAGGTGCTAGTCTCAAGTTATTCACTGTTTATAGTCGAAAATTAGTAATCAAAAAAGCCTGAAAAAATTGGAAAATGGCATAATTAAATTTATATGATCGTATTAATCATGAGAATTTAGTTAATATAAGACCGTTACAGTGTTTCTTTCTTTCTTTTATCTGCTCACCGGTTGCCCCGCGGCTCCTGCTCCCCCCCTCCCTCTCCATGCACTGCCGCCTCTTTGACCTGCTGCTCCCAGCCCGGCCTGTTGCCCCCCTCCCTGCTCCCCCCCATGGCCCCCACCGCTCCCAGCTACCGCGGGTGGCACCTAAATATCTGGGTTTACATTCGTTCCAACTTTTTGCCACATAAAATCGGACTGAAACTCTGTTTTCGAATAATCATCAGTGCACCCGATCATGTGAATTGGCAATATTATGTTATCTGAGGTGTCAGAGAGAATCGGACCGCTGGAATTTTTTTCAACAAAGAGAATGAAAAGGGGTTGTACAGTGAAAGAGGTCGGACCCATGGATAGACCTCTTGTAGCTGGGAGTTCAAAAAAAAAAATTCGGAGACGGCAGTAGCAGAAGCAAGCAGAGAGACTGCTGCCGGTACGAGTCTGAAGCAGCCCCTCCAAAAAGACATTATCAATTACACTGTCGTGCAGACTGCTGTCAAACAAACTCTATACTTCCTCATTCCTTCAGTGGAGACTGTCCGTTTTGATGCGGGGCCTTGCAAGTGGAAAACTTGGTAAGTCACGTGTACTTCTTCACTTCTGCAACCATCAGCATGAGTTTTCATGCTGACATATGATGCTGACATATGCTGACATACGTTTGTCCAACACAATAGATTGAACCGGCTAGGGACAGTTGCTATGCGTGCGGCTCCGGCTCCTTATTTCACCTATATGGGCCGCGGGTGGCGCGGGCCTGGCTAGCTTTGTGGCTGCACGTCTGGCCTCCAAAACAGGTTCAAAACAGGTTCAACAGGTTAAAAACAGGTTCAACAGGTTCACTTTTTCAGATTTGAACCTTTTCTCAATGAACCTTTTCCCAGCCCTATCTACTTATATTTTATATGATACAAAAAATATCTGTTGACTGGGAAAATGTAAAAAAATACCATGCACTGGGAAAAAATAAATAAGGATTTTTTTCTCCACTGCATGGTACTTTTTAAATTTTTTTAGTCAACAGACATTTTTTGTATTGCATAAAATATAAGTAGAATTAACTCATTTTAAATTATGGGCGTATGCAAGCACGCTTAGAGCTCTTAGCATACAAAATTTGAGCTTCCAACTCCTTATACTTCATAAGTTAGGACCAACAGGTATTTTTGAAAAATACCAGTGAAAATCTAAAAAATCCCTGTGGATTTTCCCTGTGAGTGGTATTTTTTTTTTTACCGATACTGAGACTTTTTACTTTTCCCAGTCAACAAGTATTTTTTGTATCATATAAAATATAAATAGAATTAATGTGTTTTAATCTATGGGCGTATGCAAACACACTTAGAGCTCTTAGCATGCAAAATTTAAGCTTCTTACTTCTTATACTTCATAAGTTAGGACTAACAGGAATTTTTGAAAAATACTAATGAAAATCCAAAAAATATTAGTAAAAATACCTATAACAGGTAAAACAACAGGGATTTCAACAGGAAATTTTATAGGGTATATTTTTGATGAATATGGAGATTTTAAGTTATAAAATATGGTGCTAATTAAGTCAAAAAATCAACATTGCATTCCATGACCCGTAGTTCACCAGAGCATAAGTGGTGGGCCACTGGGCCACTGGTGGCTCACCGCCTTTAACCGCCTCAATTCAATTTAATTTAATTCAAAGCTTATAGTTCAATTTAAGTTTAAAAGGTTTTATATATACATTCCTAGATATATGCATGATCTGATACTAGTAATAACTAGGATAATAATCATCTTTATACATCCTATCTTATCCTATCTATACCCCTTCAAGTTGCTATATACCCCCCCTAGTACCCCCCCTAGAAACTCAAAAATCCACCTGGTTCGAAGAATCGACAAAGATTTAGCACCAAATTACCACCAGGTCAAAAGTGATTACTATAGAGTTATCAAATCAATCAAGCACCTATAGTCCTACCTTTATAAAGTCAATCAATCCCCTAGCTGGCATTTTATATTCGCAAAACATCTTTCAAACTCTGCATGCGCACAGTCGATTCATCATATGCAAAAGCAACATTGAACAGTAGTCAAAATGCAGAAGCGTATGGAGAAAACAAGTAAGAAACAGAAAAAGAAAAGGAAAGACGTATGCTCGTGAGAAAAGCATTCGCTCACCACGACCAATTCATATTTTCTTGACATACTGACAAGCGGCGAGCCTTTGAAGCCTGGAGAGTGGCTTTAAAGAAAAAGAAAATCTAATGATACAGGACTGACGAGAAGAGAGGAAGCAAAGACGAAACAGAAAAGAGTCTGGGGCAGCACAGAGCACACGTGCATGAGAGAAGTGGAAGGAGAAACAACAAAATTGGAAGGACAACAAGATAAACAGAGCGGTAAGCAAAACTCTCCCGACGCCAAAAGAAAAAAGTCCCTTCACATGCAGATAGATACGTGTGTGCGCCAAACGCCCCTCCCTCCTTGTCTCTCTCCCTCTCTCCACCCCTCACCAACGCCCCTTCTCCCCCCCTTCCAGTCAGTCGCCCACGCATATTCTCACTAGCCACGAACACCCCGACGTACACGAAAACCTCCAACGTCGCCGTGGGGTGTGTTCACAAACAGGCCGGTTAGATGACCCGAACATTCATTCATTCTGCACATCTGTCGATCCGCCTGTCTGTCACTGTGACATCGTCTGTCTGCCAGGTGATGGATGCTGTATCTAGTGCCTCAAAAAGAAAAGCCATTTTTAGTTGACGATGTCATTTCCATTACCCTGTCCACGTATGAAAAGAGAGCACGCTTAGTTGTGGCGAAGAACTCTCTCACCAATGCATGGGACGACAATTATGACGAACGAAAAGTAAAGCAGGAGACCCAACAGGCACAAGACAGCAGAAGAGAAGGGCAGAAGGAGGATTCTGTTCCTTGTCGTCATTTCAAAGAAGGCAGGACAAAACTGGGGGGAGGATGAGATGGAAGAATGTAAGATTTTCGTGTCTAAAGTACAACACTCGCTGAATGTCGACAGGCTGACATCACGAGCGGGAGCGCGTGCGCCCCAAAGCGAGAGAGGGAGGTGGAGAGAGAGAGAGCAAAGTGGACAGAGAGGTAGGCCGACATGAATACAACGTGATTTTTCTCTTCATTTTTGTTTCCTCATTAATGGGAGAATCCAAAAAGCCTTCTCTGTATTCTTCATTCGTTGTCTCTTTTGCTCGTAATGCTTCTAATCAGGCAGCATACATGTAGGAACGACAAGGCTCACAAACAGAGAGAGAGGAAGAGATCACTTGAAAAGCACCGACAAGATTTGAGACAGAACCCCTTCATGAATACCGGAGGGAAGGAAGAGAAGAAGGAGAGGAGTGGACAATTTCATTTGAAAATTTTGTCCGGATATTTTCCTTTTCCTCCCTCTGTCCCTTCAATTCAAAACCCCCAAATCCAAAAGAGTTATCCTCCGCGGGCTCTTTCTCAAAATGGGCACTCAAACCTTCGGACCTGGCAAACACGTCTTTCTCTCCTTCCTCCTCCGTCTGTGTGCGCGGATTCCGCACATTCATGGCATCATTTTTCCTTTTCCTCTTCATCTCAGCCACCAACATTCCATAATATGTCGGATGAAAATTCCCCAAAACACGGGATTCCCACTCAGTCGCACCAGACGTGGACAAACAAGCGCTGTCTCGCTCTCCTTTCTCACTAATCTGATTGTCAGACCGAGTCACACTGGAACAAACTCGATCAAACATTCCCTGAAGCAGGACCAGGCCAGTGAAACCACACGCGGCTGCCCCTGCATTGTGGAGCTCTGCAGCCTCACCGAGCAGCTTTTGCCTGCCCCCACCCTCTGCCCACTCTTCCACTGCACGGTCGAAAGGCTGTGCAAACTCTGAGAGTCCATACGGACCCTCTGACAAGTGCGTGTGGGCAAGGTCGGCAGACACCACCCACAGGACTCGACGGTCGCTTTGCTCCAACACCCCTCCCACGTCTCCCCCGAGATTCAAAAGCTCAGAGATCATCTCGTCGTCCACCCTGCCTGTGTGGCTGTACCGAGATGAGGGGATGCTGAGAATAACGACCGGAGGCTGAGCAGCGGATGTACTCTCAACGTCCTCAACAAACAGAGGCGCGCTCGCCTTCTCCGCTGTGTATGTGTGAGTCTGTTTCTCCCTCTCTGCTTGAGTTTGGGAAAACAGAAAGGAGAGAGGGATGATCTCTCCTTGGTCTAGCTGGAGGACTTTCTTTGCGTCTCCAAATCCAACAAAGCCGTTCAGACCCTGGAGGTCGTACGGAGGTGATTTCCTCTCATTTTCTGTTTTCCCCTTCTCCTTCTGCTTCCACGCACGGCGTCCCAAAAGGCGCAGAATTTCTTCTGCCAAAGGGACGTCCGTCCTTGCCTCCAGCTCCACTCTCTTGGGGGCTCTGTGGGGATACAGGGGGTTCTGAAGATCTACGCTGCCCGACAGGTGGGAGTTCAGGTAGAGCAGGTAGTCATCTGAGAGCTCGAGGCCGTGGGGAGTGACAAGGAAGACCACGTCAACTTCCCTTTCGTCCCTTTCTTCTTCAATGCCGTTGATTGCCGATATGCTATTCAAAGCGGATTTGGACGGGTTGAATTTCCACTTTCGGGACACTTCCAGAGACGCCCTCTGCAGCTCCCTCGACCCACCAGAGGAATCCGCAAGTTCAGGGAAGAGCGCCTCCTCTCCGTGGGGCAGAATGAGCGCACCCACAATCTTCCCGTCCACTCCCTTCTGCTTCAAAAAGAGTGTGAAGGCAGTCACGAAACAAAACAGGCCCCTCTTCATCTGGATTGAGAAGACGAAGAACGAACAAAAACCAAGGAGACTGTTATTTTAAAATGCACGGATTCTCCGCTGCAATCAAAACGACGAATAAATGTTGAAGTCGGAGAGAGGTCTATCCCATGCACACATATACATTAAGCCCACTCAGAGGGAGACTGCACAGCTGCCAAGGTTTGTACAAATCAGGCCTCACTTGCAATTTCCTCTACAAAGAATGCGATGCCGTCTCCTACCCGGGCGGCCGGGTTTTAGGAGACCCAGGACAACCGGAATCTGCCTGCATGGGATATGTAGCTCGAACCATGTCAGCTTCTGTCCATGCTCACTCAGATTTCGACTTTTGATTCGGTATGATTCAGCGATCTTCGGCACAGCCTTGAAGTTGAATCGTTTAAATATCTGACATCCTGCATCAGAAGCGATGTAGACATATGTAGACGGCCCATAGACGGCCCGATCATATTGCGCATGCATGCATGTAGGCGTCTCATGGCGTCTCGACCGAAATCGCGCGGATCGGCGCCAGGAGGCCGCGGGCCACCGTCGTGTGACTGGAGGTTGAAAGAGAATTATATTAATACCCTCATACAGAATTGCTCAAACTTTGCCTGGCCTGATTTTCGTATGTGTACGTGTTAATTATACAATTAATTTTTTTCCACTTACAGTTTATACGTGTACGATTTAATTTAGTTTTTTGGCTGTTAGCAGCTGTTTACCACTGTTAGCTAGCGTGTAAGTTGTCCAACTAAGTAGATTTGTACATACTTGATCAAAAACTGGCGGCCCTATCTTCTAATTACATCAAAATCCATTTGCAATTCATTTAAATTCACATAAATTCACTGCCTAAATTTATTTATGAATTTACTGATTTTTGCAGGGAAGCCAATCTTGTCGTTTTTCGTTATGCATTTGTCCTAGCATTTGTCACGGAGATTCGTCCCTCCACGTCGAGTTAACGATTTTTTTTTTTTCGACCTTTGATGGTCGCAGCGATCTTCCATCTCACCATGACCCCTTTGGGCCCCCTTTTTGAAGACATCTTCTGCCCCTCTCTTCTTTCGATCCTCGACATTAAAATCCTCCGCACGCCAACAAAGTGTTCCCGGCCCTTCATGACCAGAAGTGAGCAGATGAATTCATCGATCGATCGATCGGTAGTTCAGTGAATGTGAGCAGGCATTTGCTCAACACGCAGACAAACAAACAAACGTAAGGTGTGATCTCCAATTAACTAACAAAACATTGAGGTGAGAAAGGATGACTGTATTTACGAACGGAGCGAAGAAGGTACTTGGGACGGGAGGGAGGTTGCTTGAGGACGGAGTTTGTTGATTTGGATGTGCACATGCACGGACGCATATTTGAGTGTGCACATGCACGAAAGAAAGACGGACGGGCTCACGGCGAATTAAGCGGCTGGACCGTTGATGGGAGGGGGGGGGGAAGAAGGAAGGCAAGAGGAGAGATTGATGCGCTCAGTGGCATCCATACAGCGAACGAGAGATGAATTGGGGGCGCGGATGAGTGACTGATCAAGTAGGTGACTGAGGGAGTCAGTGGAGGACAGCCCAACGTCATCTGTCCGTGCCGGACGTTTGACGTTTCCTTGTTGCTTTCAAACATCTTTTTTTTCACCGACGAATTCGTTCACAGACCCATACACACAGAGGGAGAGGGAGAGGGAGAGGGAAAGATACAGGAAGAGAGACCCTTTGGGTAGTCGCGCAGTCAATGCATTGAGAGACTTCTTTCGCTCACGTGAATTCAAAACAGTGAAGCAAGTCAGCCCCTCCGCATGAAAGACGGGAGAGAAAAAGGGCATGCACTCAAAAACAACAAACAGACAAACCAAACAGCAAGCAACACATAGAACTCTTCCCACCTCCCTCTCCCCCTCCCGCTTTCTTCCAGGAAGAGGGGGGAGGAGGGCCTGAGAGAGATCAACAAAACCGCTGACAGAGAAACAAACGAACAAACAGTCAGCTAGGCAGACAGAGAGAATGCAAACAGACAGAAAAGGAGGAGGGAGGGAAAGGAAAGGAGAGAAAAAGGAAGCGCACACCCCTCAGCGCTCGTTCCCTTCCCTTCCTTTACTTCCCCCACCCTGCCATGACCGACTGACCGGCTGTCTCCCTCCTGCCTCCTCTCTCCTTCGTTCCTCCCTGCTGCCTTTCCTTGCCTTGACACTGACTCAGTCAGTCTAAAACTCTCTCTTTCTCTCTCTCGCTCGACCTTTTCACTCCTTCAAACCCGCTACTCGGTACACGCCCTCTGCTGATCCGATCGGTATCTTCCTAGGGCAGCCCTCTCTCTATCTCTCTCTTTGTGTCCACCCCTCTATTGGATTCATTGTACTTCTCCTCTTCTGTCTGTCTCGATCAGGAGTGTCACAGACTTCGTTCTTTCGTTTTTCCTTCCCCGAACTTTCTTCCCACCCCCTCCCTCCCCGATTTTTCTCATCTTATCGAACCTCTCTTTTCCCTTCCGACCCTTCTTTCTCATCTTCTCACCTGCTTCAATGCCTGCCTACTCTCACACTGACGAGTGAATCAAGTTGTGTTGTCCATTCTTCTCAGCGAGGGAGTCTATCACCTCGACAATTAAGTCACACACAGCTGTTGTCTTCCTTCCTTGACAGTGAAGGTCATCGGATCTCTCTCTGCCTGCTCTTAGTTTCCCAACTTCTCTCTTCGATTCTGTCTTCCCTTTTTCTCTTTCGCTGTGTGCTTCTCTTGTTAGAGGATGTTTCTTTTTTCTTCCTTATCTTTCCCATTGAATCTCTTCGATTGACGCAATACCCCCATTTCTTTTCTCTTTGCTTCTGTCCCCCTTCTACTCAACACCCTCTGATTAGATGACGTGGCAGAAGGGGACAGAAGGGTCTCCTCCCATCCTGGCAGCTTTTCAGGTCGCGGCTGCTGGGGTTCAGAAATGGTATCTTTCTTCCAGTGTCCGTCCTTGTGTGAAGTTTCGGTCGTCCCTTTGGTGTTCTGAAAAAAATGAAGAAAAAAAAAGGGGAGCCGGAATAATGATAAACAAATAGGAACAAAATAAGGAAGACAATCAAACAGACAAAGAAAGGTACGTACAAAGAAAAAGCCACTGCATTTGCCCTGCACGGTTTCTCTTGATTGGTGAGTCTGTCCAATCCCCCTTTCAGAATCGCTTAGTCAGACGGAGGGAAAGATATGACACAAAAAACCCCGCCTCCCTCCCTCATCTCTCCATTGACGTCTCTGTTCCGAGGCTCCCAACTGAAGGGGTAGCCCGAACTCACAGAGAGCAGAAAAAAAAAAGAAGGGAAGGCAACAGACGTTCATCGCCTCTCTCCTGTTTTTCTCCTTCGCCACGAAACGGAAAGAAAGGAGCAGGAGAAGACGAAGCAAAGGGCATGTAAAAAAATTCAAATGAGTTCCGAATGCCTTTGCATCTCCACCCCACCTCCTGTAGACCTGCCCCGAGACTGAGTAGCACCCAGACAGATAGACACAATACAAAAAGACCGGCCGGAGGGACTGTGGAAGGGTCCAGAAAGGGAAAGAACCCCCCCGATTGGACTGAAGAAGCGAAGGAACATCAAACAACATCTCGGGGAAGAGAGAACGCCACCACTGATCGTATGCCTCTCTCTCTCTCTCTCTCTCTGTGTGTGTGTGTGTGTGTGTGCGTGCGTGTGTGAATGATGAGAAAGCATCCAGCTGTTCCTTTCCCCACTTTGTCAGTCCGGAGAACAAAAGGGACACACGAAAATTAATTCCGAACAGTTCGTTCAGTTCAATCCAGTCCGACTAGCTATGTCCCCCAGGCCCTTCGAATCCGCAGCATCACCCACCATACAAGCAGTAGCAGCAACACACAGTCATCCACGCACAACAGCAAAGGATGCAGCCTACGAATCAATCCACTAAATCATGAAATTCATCATTGCAATCACACATTTTTTTGTTTCTCCCCACACCACACGATCAATCACTCTTCCGACCACCCAACTATACACACCCTCCAAAATTTTCCCCAAGCCAAACAAAGCAAACTCAAAGCAAGGAAGCGAAATCATTCCACAAAAAAGACGCATCGATCCTGCCCAATCAAGCACAACGAAAACGAAGCCAACAGGGACACACACAGACACAAGCACGCACACACAAACACCGACACACACGCGCACGCCTAAATGCAGAGTGAGAGACGCAAACCCTCACGACATCTCATCGCCCTCCTCCCTCAAATAAATAGATAAGCGCACCAGCACACGACTCGCCACACACACACACACACATACAGACAGAATATTCACACTGCTCTCCCTTCGGCCCCTCCACCGCACTTCCACCTCCATCTATTGTTCCCTCCTGGAGGAAACGAAAGCAGGAAGGAAGGAGAGAGGGAGGGAGAAAAGCGAAAACCAACAGGCAGGCAGAAATGCTGCCAGCATTCCTCTTCCTCTTGCTTCGTTCTCGTGCTCTCTCTCTTTCAAACACAGCATTCAATTCTAACATTTGCACGCCCTTCTCCCTCTGTCCACCCTTCTTCCTCCCTACAGACGCATCCATCGATCCATTGATCTTCAATCCAAACAAACCTTTGCTCTTCAAACCCTTCTTTCCCTCCTCTTTCTGTTTTCTTTCAAGTTTTCTCTCCTCTCTCATCCCTAGCATGATCATCCCAGGCCCCAGAAGTACTGTCTCAACCATGAGGTCTTTCTAGCTTGCGCCTTCCTCTCCTTCTCGTCGTCGGAATCAATCTGCATCAAATCAACGATACATTTGGTAGACTGCGAGAATTCAGTACTACCTTCCACATGTGTCAGTATTGTCAAGCATACTAATCAAACAAAAAGAAGGGACTCGACCGAGCCACTCACTCATCCACAAACAGGAAGGCTTCCTTCTGCTTCCTTCTGCCACGGCAAAAGAACTTACAGAAGGTACGGGCGGGGGAGCTATTGCACACAAATACATGCACCCATACACAGACAGAGACAGAGACAAAGGCGCACATGCACACTCGGACTGGAGCCCATCAGTCCAACCTCAGTCTGTCTGCAGGCTGTGGTAAGATGAGGCTGATGATACCTTGGCATCACTTACACACAGAGACGGTTTCTCTCTCACACACACCCCAAGCGCACACGCAAACGCACATGTCTATTTGCTTTTCTGACCCTGACCTGAGCCATGACCGATCCAATGTACGTGGGGACTTTGCTGAAAGGCAACTGTTCCTGCTTGTCCCTCCTCTCTTTGTCCAGCTGAGCGTGGGGGAGCGCGGCCTTCACCAACGCCCTCACGTCCTCCTTCAGAGACGCGTCGCTCACTCCTGCCATCCTGCCGTCACTCAGAAATAAGACAGAAAAGGGGGGCAGGGCAGGGGGGACTCAGAAGACGACGACAGAAAAAAGCAGTGAAGGACGCCAGGACACGAACTAGAAGAGGCAGCTGCAGGGAAAGACAGGTCAACAGATCCCCCCCCCCTTTTCTCAACATCATCCCTCTTCCCTTCCCTTCCCTTCCCTCCCCGACTGACTCACTCCATCATCTTTTGACGAATAGGAGAATCTTCAAAATCGGAGCTCTCGACAAAATCTCGGAGGTTCGCCAGACGACCGACAAATCTGAAGAGGTCAAAGCACAGAGAGAACGAACGAGAAACACACGTACATAAAACACGCACAAACGCAACAGAAGGAAAGAGGGAAACGAAAGCGGGAAGAGGGGAAAACCCCGCATGCACGTCACTTTGAAGGACACAAACCCCGCAGGCAGGAGAAATTGACCCAACGTCACAAAAAAGGAACCAAGACGCTTCCAAACAACGTACGAGGAAAGAGGCGTCCCCCGAACGAAGCCATCAACAGGCAAACAGAACAACCACAAAAGGACCCCCCCTACCTATTATGGATTCCCCCTCCCAACACTCTGCTCGTTGTGTCCCGCACAGTTGAGAACCTGCGAATTGCATGCATGGCGGGAAGAAGGGAACAAAGGGCTTGGAAGGCAAATGCGGGAGGGATGTCGCAGAGAGAGCGAGGGAGAGACCGCCCACACACACAGGACGAGGTCAGGTCAGTTGTGGTGATGTCAGCCAGAAGAGGCGAGAGCACACCGACAAGCAAATAAATGAGAGACGGGATGAAATGAACAGAAACAGGCTCAATCACACACAGCTGAAAATGTTCGCAAGTGCATCCGCATGCAAGCAATCACCTCAGCATCGCTTCCATACAAAAACCGGGTGAATCCAAAACATCACATCGCACCCAAAGAGAGACTACGGCCGCCAGCCCTTGAGACCAACAATTTGAACGCACAAGTATGCATCAACAAACAAACAAAGAAACAAACATCAGTCGTACCTGCACACAGAAAGATGGACAGACAACCTCGATCCATGCCACTGACAAGCAACTAGACAAAGAACCTCCATGCCTGACCGACTGACTGACCTGTCGAGTGTACTTCTTGCATACGCCAAGAGAATCCGACAGACTTCTTCGTCACTCGTCACTCCATGAGCAGACTGCACGAACCGACATGCATGCAACAAATGAAGCAGGAGAAAAAAACGCAGAAGCGAAAATCCATTGCAGGTCCCCAACTGCCCTCTTGAACGCTTAAACAGCCAGGCAGAAAAATTCCCTCAAGAAATCATCTTCAGTTCCCATTTTTTCACGCTCATCCTTGTCAGCTCGATCGACTCAAGTTTCTTCCTTTTTTTGTAACCGGCTCCACCGACCTTGATGACATCGACGGTGTGCTGATGACAGCAGAGAATACACCGAGCCACAGCCCAATTCCTGCAACACAAAGACACAGACAGACAGACAGACAGACAGACAGACACAGAGGGATCAGCGAACTAATGGATGAATGCAGGCAGAAAGAACGCGAAAAGCGGCATCGAAGGAGAACTGCCCTGGGGAAAGAAGAAAGGGATACGGAGGGAGGAAGACCGGCAAATTCTTCGGGGCTCGGCACCCTCTCATACAAATTCGTCCCAGAAACTTCAAACTTATGGTGACCCGACTTCTGCTCCGCAATACCTTTCCTTTCCGAAAACTCAGCCACTCCACTTCTTCTCCCAATCTTTCTTTCTGACACGACAGTCTGCAGGCACACGTACGGCCAACACCATACCATCCCCCCCTCCCTCTCCCCC
>JAHBMJ010000698.1:73123-106575 GCA_018398765.1 Chromera velia | reverse complement strand
CCCCCCCCCAGCGAACGATCACGGAGACCCACCACATCATCCTCCGGTCTTCCTCCGTCCCCTGAGCCCAGTTGACAAGCTCGTGGTCCCCTACAGACAGACAGGAAGGCAGCCAGACCTTTGGAGTATTTTGTGCGGATTGGCACACAGATTCGGAAGCAAGCAGATAGCCAGATGGATATACACAAGCAGTGCTTTAGAGCTTCGTGGGACAAATAATCCAGATGAGAGGATGCAGCATGAGAAAGAAAGCTGGATCCCTTTCAGATAAAAAAGAACAGAGAGACACTGCGGCATACCAACCCAAGGGCAGAAATTGGCGGTGACGAAAGCAGTCCCCTTAATTTCCCCCACCCCGGTCACTCACTCACTCACTCACCAGGTGCGAGAGTCTCGCTGTCATATCCGGAGATCTTCATGAAGTCCAGGGGCTGTTCCTTCGCGAGCGTCATGAACGCCAGAGTCGTGTGCATACCATTCACCTGCACAGAGGCAGACGGACAGAGAGATAAACGTGAGAGAGGGACCGTTTGGATGCACAAACACACACACATGTACTTGCGCACTGACCTGACGGGAGTAGAGTGGAAACGAACACGGCGGAGGCCTAGCAATTCTTAGAGAAACGTTCGCTATCTCTCTCTCTCTCTGTGTGTGTCTGTGTGTGCGTGTGTGTGTGTGTGTGTGAGAGAGAGAGAGAGAGAGGAGGGAGTGAGAGAGACAAATCTGAATGATTTCCATTGCTGTTTCCCTTCTGCTGACCATGAGTTTTTTCCTCTCACAGAAGTAGTGCGCCTCTCTCTCGTCCTCTGGGCAGTGCACGTTGTTGCCCCTGAACGCGGGCATCTGTGCATGCTCAGGAGGAGACAGCAGAACGATCTCCCCAGGGAAGGGCTCAGCCACAACGGAGACGTCGCAGGTCCCGTCGGCGCACTTGCCTATCGTCCTCTCCGCACAGATGCGGTCGACCTGAGAGAAATGAATACATTTTTATGGATTCAGGCAGGCACAAAATACATGTACACAAACACACATACATACTGCACACCAAAACACGTCCAGATGCCGTCTACAACAGAGGCGAAGAGAGCTGCTGTCTCTGGGTGAATGTGCATGCTCAAGACGCTGCCAGTTCTCGTAAAAAAAGAAGACCTCTTTCCTTTCTGACTTCATTTCACGTTCTCTGCATGGCTGTGTTGAACGAAGCAGGGCCGTCCGTTCCCTTGTGAGAGGGATCGGAGACAAGACAGACACCGAAAAAAGGGGAAAAACAAAAGAAAGGGCAAGGACGGACAGAGAAAGGGAAGAACAAATCGAATGACAGTCCCCGCCGTCACACATCCACACGCACTCACTCACTCACTCACCATACACGGCACCACCGTGACCTTCCCCTTCAATTTCTCTGCCAGCTTTTCGACTGCCTGCACGCTTTTCCTTTCCCAAGAGGGGGGGAGATGGACATGAAGGGGGGGTGAGGGGGGGAACACCAGCTGAGGACGAGATCGGAGCTGAGAGAAGTACAAATCGCTTCTCTTCCCTTGTCTTCTTCTTTTGCCCCGCAGGTCTTTTCCCCCTTCCTTTGTCTCTCGAAATCCCGAAAGGAGAATGACAAAGGACGAAAGCCCCAAAAATGAAAAAAAAGGAAACCACCAAACACAAAACGAAGACTGCCAGGCGCGGGCACAGACATGAAAGGAAACACGGCAAGGAAACAAAGTGAACTCATGAAAACCCCCTCACTCACCACGTGGTCGTTCTCACAGGCATACAGAGCAGGTCGCTCGGCTGCCTCCTTCCTGCGTACACGAGAGAGAACAGAGAAATCAAATGATTGACAGATACCAGGGAGGGCGGTGACAGAAAGAAAACAGGAAAGACAGAGAGAGAGGCCCCGGGGGGAGGGGAGGGGAAGAGAAAGAAATAGAGAGAGTCAGCATTCGAACCAAGAAAATACAAGAAAGCGAAACCTCTTCAGTCTCCGTTCCTCTTCCCCCTCCCTTCCTTATGTGTGCATGCACTCCCTTCTCTCATAGATGCCCATCCCCCCTCCTTCCTTTGTCCCACCTCTTAGGCAGTCTAGAGAGCAGGGGCTCTGTGGCCTTATGGAGTGCAGGGCCCAGAGAAGTGGAGAACACGGCAGCCAGAGGGGACTCGTCAGAGACGGCCCAGTCGAGCAGTTGTTGCAGCTTCGTCTTCTCCTCCTCTCTGCATGTGCACATACACGAAGAGCAACCACAAGCACGAACACTCAAATACACACAGACGGACATTCACACAAAAAAACGCAAAAAGAAATGCAGACTCTCTCTCTCTCCCTCTAATAGCTCTCCATGCGTGTGTTGACACGGAATTCGGATGTATTGGGGGGCTCTCAAACTTCAAGAGAAGAAAAAGCTAGTTGAGGACATCCCTGTATGTACACTCAGAAAGTCACAGGCACAGCAAGATCCAAAAAGAAAACCCTCCCAAAACAGCCCCGCTCAGAGACGGCAAGGCAAAAAATTGACCTCTCCCCCGAGCACAAAAGGCAACAAAACCAGAAAAAAAAAGATCCAAAAGCAAACCTCCTTTCCCTCCCCCTCCACTCCTCACCACCCCTTTCACGAAAGAAAGACAACCATGCATACCCCCCCAAGAAAACCAGAAAGAAAGACTGACCCAGATCCATGCAGGATAAAATACCCCGCATGACCCTTAGAGGCCGCGTTCTCGCGTGCCCCCTGCACGATCTCTTCAAAGTCTAGGGGATCTCCGGGACGGATCACCCGTAACCTTCAATCAATCAATCGAAAGCGAACAAACAAACAAACAAGCAGATGTACACACACACACACACACACACACACACAGAGAGAGAGAGAGAGAGAGAGAGAGAGAGAGAGAGAGAGAGAACCATTTAGAGACAGGTAGCCCTGTGACCACAGAAACAGCCAAAAGTGTGATTGCAGGGCTAGAAACCAAATCATGATACAGACAGCACTCGGTGAGTCTGACTGCCTCTCTACCTCCCTTCCCCCCCCTACCTGCAGATCTCCGTACTGTTCAAAGCAAAACGAATGTAAGGGGAGTCGCAGTCCACCACGCTCTTCCACGCATCTGCAGCAGAGAGAGGAAAGAACACGGGGGGGGAGGGAGGATGGAAACATTTCCATGAGTCTGTGTCTGTCTGTCTGACAAGTGGAACAGTGGACCCTTTTCTCTTCTCATCAGAACTCGGACCTCTTCCTCTCTGCCGCCGACTGTCTGGCACAGCTAAAGCAAAGTCGCAGACTCTGTTCCTCCTTATGAGTGAGATGTCCTTTCCTTCTCTTTTTGATCTATTGATACTGAGTCATGTCTAGTGGATACGTCAGAAGGCAAACTGACTGGAGGCTCGCTGCAAAAGAACCAGTTGACTTGACGTAGCCTCCGCACTCTTCGCCATCGCCTTCAACACCAAACCCAACCCTAGTTTCCCCGCCCCAAAATGGATGTGCACGGTTTTCCGTGACTGCCCTGCCCTCAGCTTCTCAAATGACTCCGCAATGAGGTCGTTGACCACAGCCGCCTCACTCTGCTCGTCTCTCTCCTCGGATAGACGTTGCAAGACGTGTGCCTGCTGCTCCGGCGACTGTCGTTGGCACTGCGTGTGCCCTGCACCCCCCCAGTGATGCCTCCGCGAGAGAGGACCCACCGCCGCACCTGGAGGCATGCAGGTGGAGGGTGGAGGGACACAGTGAGTCAGAGGAGTCCATAGGCATACACTACAGAAAGTAGTATCCACCACCTTAGTGCATCGTTCTGATTCATCACACAGCGGAAGGACTGTCATAAAAGACCAGAGACAGGAGGCGAGGAGAGGAGAAGAGGGGAGGAGCGAAGAGGGAGAGCGGAAGAGAAGGCATGCAGGAAGAGTCCCATCTCGTCTCCTCTTTTTCTTTCAGGAACGGACCATGAAGAGAAAATCAGAGTAAATAAAGAATAAGAGAAGACGAACTGACTGAAAGCAGCGGAGGGGTGGAGGAGGGTGAGGACCAGTGCCAAGAGCACCAGCGTCCTCTTCATTTCTGACAAGGGGGAGAAGGAATTCGTCCTTGTCATCGGCCTCTCACAAGTTGGTTCACGCACACGGAGAACCAGCTGAAAATATGTGAAGGGATAAAGGTAGTGCGGGCAAGTATGTCTGGCTGCGTCTCAGAACAGACAGAAAGGTTGACAGAGCCTTTGGCTTTCTCATGCACACCTCGCTTTTTGCTCTTATTCGGATTTGAGTCGTTCTTGGTCCCAGCTCAACGTCTCGGCACCGCAAGCGAAAGAGTCTCTGGAGCAGCCAATAAGGAGTATAGATTGCTGCTTCGAAGAATATCGGGAAGGTCGTTCTGATGGCGGAAAAAGTGGAGAGAGGCAGTGTAGCATAGTGTAGCCGAAGACAGTGAAGGCATCACAAACTGTATAGTGATTTTCTGCAGTCTCCTGTTGGCTCTTATATGAATCCCGGAAAGCAACGTACAAACTGTTCGTGCGAACCTTCTCAGAAAGCGAAAAAACATGCATTCAAAATTCCGCTTTGCGGGACCATACGACCACCGGACAACTGACGCACGCGATCGAATCGCGCAACGATGGCCCCGGAAAGCGAAGCGGGGGGCACTTACCAAACAATCCCCAGAGCCTACGACATGCAGCTTTCATCAAAAAAAGGCCCCGCAATTTTAAGCTCCGCTCCAAATTAGCTCAGAAAAGTATCAAAACCACCATGTGGCCCTGGAAAGCGAAATGGGGGGCACTTACCAAACAATTCTATGCAGAATCATTATAGATTGCTACAGATTGCGTACGTCAACCAGTTTAAGGCCGTTCAATTTTTTTTACCAGTTTTAGATCGACGATTTTTTTCACCTTGAGGGCGACGTCCTCATGCAGTATGCCAAGTTCCAACTTTCAATGTGAGAACATTAGGGAACAGCGTGCTTTGTCAGAAGCCAGGAAAGGAAAAATATGACTGAGAAAGGAGACAAAGCGAGCAGAATCGTCTTTCTCTCAAGAACTGCACTTGATACTCATCAGAAGGAGGGTGTACCACATAAATTTGAGAGGTGTTATTCTGGATTGATTAATTATGCTGTTGTTGCTTTGTTTGTTTGCTGGTTGTTCTTCCAGTCGCTGAAGCAAAGAAATCCATACGACTGACCAAAAGAGCCAACGAACCGTTTTGAGAAAGAAATGGGGGGGGCTTACCAAAGTGTCGTCTTCCTTTTCCCAAAATCTCTATCTGAATAATCATCACATCGATAGGTGAGCACAAAAATGTTGCGGGAGACAGCAAAAAAGAAAAGAAATTTTGCCCCACCCGAAAGTAAGCACGCATAGCAGTCTGGCCTCTTAATTCGGGATGACAGGAACATCATTCCTCATAACTATATATAGGGCTGTTGTGAATACACCTGGCGATACACTGTGCTGTTGTATAGCACACTCATCAGTGGGATAACTTAAACTTAATTTTACTAATAATTATTGATTATATAGTAATTATTTAAAAAATAATAATTATTTAGATCATAAACAAAAATGTGTTTCACAAGCCCTAAGGGGCTTAATCAAAGTTTTAAAACATGTTGTTTTAAGAACTTTGATTCGTTTTTCACCTAAAAACACCTCATAAATCTAACGAAATTTATATGGTAAAATTGAGGGTTTTGCATAATTATTATTGCTAATTACCGATTTCGGATAATAATTATAGCTATTATCTAAATAATGGCCTTATTACAATAATCATTGTATGAGTTATCATCATGCAGCAGCGGCCAGGGCAACAGACTCTGGCGGGCCCCGAGGGCGGGGTCTGATACCTCAGCTTAGGCTGGGGAACGCCCCGCCCTGCTAGCTCTGGCGACAGATAGACATAGCGGGAAGGCCCTAGGGCGGAACATATCAATCAATCAATCAATCAATCAATCTCACTAATCTGAGGAATAACAAATTTAGTTTCGTTCCTAAACGGCCGTCATGGTTACTAGCCGTTACTATAGGCCCGCGCATATGAGGGAGGGGGTTTGAGTCTAGCCTGTCTAGGTCTGAACCTCAGCGATGAGGTACACCCCCCTGCTGTTTAGAGGGGCGACCTAGGGGGCGACCTTAGCTAGGGGCGACCTCTATAAGACAAAACGCCGCCAGTGCTCTAGGCTAGTAGGCTCTAGGGCACCACTAAATTACTTTTCACCGTACTTATGTCTATGTAAGTTTCATGAATCCCCCAAAAAAGTTGAAAAAACATTACAGCAAAAGAATGCAAAAGACAGGAAGCAATTCGGACCTGTGATCCTATACTAAACTCTTCAAATCCTTCTCGAGGGGGAAATTCGTAAAAGGAGAGAAGGGGGATACAACATTTTCTGTATCTTTGCTTCCTGAATCTGCACTGCTCTGGTGTCTCTCCACATCCCTTCTGTGCCATGCGTTTGTGTCCCTTGTGCGCTGCCACCTTTCCTTCGCATCGCTTGCATTCTGTCCCTTGTATTCCCTCCCCTTCCCGCCCCGCACTTCCTCAAAGCTCCCTTCGCTGGAGGATCCAGCACGCAATCCCGAACTGCTGACGTCAAATCGCCGGCCCGTTCTCTCCACTCCGTCTTCTCCCGCGCCCGTGGAAATTTCTCTCGGTAATGAGGCAGCATCGGCGGAATCAGGGGGAGAAGGGAGGAAGGAGGGGGCAGACTGTGAGGAAGGAGCCCTCCAAGAAGCATCATCAGAAGATTTTGAACCTTTCACCTCAAGGTCTCTCGTCCGCTTACCCCCCTCTCCTCTTTGCCGCATGAAGGGGGAGAAGAAAGTCGCCCCTCGCGGTAAACCTGACGACGACGGCGAAGACAAAAAAGCACCCTCTTTCGAATCTTCAAAACCACTCTTTTCGCCATCCCCTTCCATGCCTTCTCCCACCACCTCTTCATCCGATGACCTCCAGAGATTCTCACTCAGATTCTTCGAAGAGGAAGGGAAAGACTCAGTGGAGGAAAAGGGCACACCGACCGAATGCTGCCCCCCAAATGTTCGTGGAGACAAGAAAGAGGCCGGCGACGACATCAAAGAAGAAGAAGAAGAAGAAGTAGTAGTAGTAGAAGAAGAAGAAGAAGATCGAATTCTTTCCCCTCCCCTCTCAACAAGGTCACCACCACTCTCCTCCTCACGCCTATCTTTCAGCCATCCTTCCTTTCTGTCTTCTTCCCCTTCTTCCTCACCAGACCCCACAGACGAAGAAGAAAAAGAAGAAGACTTTAGTTCCCCTTCAGACGAGGAGTCTTGATTTCTCCCTTCATCTCCTTCTCCCCTAACTTCCGAAGCTTGTTTTGAGAACAAGAGATCTCCTACAGAAGGACGAGAAGGGGACACGGAAGTTGCAGCACTCTCTGAAACCGCCGAATCGTTCTCTCCCGCCTGATCGTACCACTTCCACCCATCCCGCTCTGCCCCCCCCTCTCCATCCGATTTCTCTCCTACCCCTCTCCAGTCTGCCCCTGTCCCTAGTTGCTCCAGTTTCATTTGCCTCTTGCCCTTCCACCCCTGACGAAAACCCCCGTCCCCTCTTCTCCAATAATCTTTCAAATCTCTTACCCCACCTGCACTCAGATCACCCCCCAACTCCCCCCCTCCCCCTTGCATCTGCATCGAATTGTCCTCCAGAGGAGGCAGGGGGGCGGGTGTGGGGGGACGTTTGGGGTGTTGTGTGCGCTTCCACCGTCTCCGCATTTCTGGAGGGACGCGCTCCTTCTTAGGCCTCCCCCTCGCCCTCTCAGACCTTTGGGCCCACCTGTAGGCAATCAGGCAGGCAGGCAGGCAGGCAGGCAGGCAGGGAAAATGGAAGAAGACGCATGCAGAGAGGAGACGGCCAAGTCAAAGGAAGGCCTGTGAAAGAAGGGAAATGATGGTTGAAAAAGAAAAAAACGGAAAGGGGGTCTACCACGTGCCACATGAACACAAAGAGGGACAGCCAATCAGACAGACTAGAGACAGGCCTTTTCGTTCTCTCGTTCTCTCTCTTTCTTCCTTCCTTCCTTTCTTCCTCCCCTTTTTCCTTCCTCCCTTCCTTCCTTCCTTTCTTCCTTCCTTTCTCCCTTCCTTCCTTCCTTTCTTTCTTCCTCCCCTCTTTCCTTCCTCCCTTCCTTCCGTTCTTCCTTCCTTTCTTTCTTCCTCCCCTCTTTCCTTCCTTCCTTTCTTTCTTCCTCCCCTCTTTCCTTCCTCCCTCCCTTCCTTCCTTCCTTCCGTCTTTCCTTTCTCCCTTCCTTCCTTCCTTCCTTCCTTCCTTTCTTTCTTTCTTCCTCCCCTCTTTCCTTCCTCCCTTCCTTCCGTCCTTCCTTTCTTTCTTCCTCCCCTCTTTCCTTCCTTCCTTTCTTTCTTCCTCCCCTCTTTCCTTCCTCCCTTCCTTCCTTCCTTCCTTTCTCCCTTCCTTCCTTCGTTCCTTTCTTTCTTTCTTTCTCTCTCTCTCTCTCTCTCTCTCTCTCTGTGTGTGTGTGTGTGTGTGTACGCGTCGGCTCTCCTTCCAGGTTTCGTGGTTCTTTTTGCGTCTATTTTTGATTCTACTCTGCTTTGCTTTTCCGCAATTCTTTTCTTCCTACTCACTCTGCCCAACCTGCCCACCCCCCCCCTGACGGACCATGTTTGAATCCTCCCCTCCTCCCAGAGGAGAAAGAAGAGAAGCAGAAGGGAGAGCAACAGGAGCACGAAAGCCATCGACAACAGCAGACTCTGGGGGGGACACCATAGAGGTTTCCAGAAACGCCAATCGAGGTGGTACGCCTGGATCCGACCCGAGTGCGTCCCTCCCCTGTCTCTCTCGCTTTGCACAGGGGGCAGACTTTCGAGAAGCAACCGGTCGCGCTCAGTCACAGAACTGCGTTTTGGGGACCCAGCACGACTAACATCAGGGGAGCTGGGGGGAAAGAAAAGCGCGTTGGACGGCTGCCTTGCTTCTCCTTCCACCTCTCTCTCTCCCTCGTTGTCCCATGAGAGCCTTCCCCTTCCCTCTTGTGTGCTCTCCCTCTCCTTCACCGTCTCTACTGACACTTCCCCCCCCTCCTCTCCACGCTCTTCCTCCACAGGCTCCACCTCTATGCGGGGAATGTCAAGAACCGGAGGTCTGGAGGAGGCAGGCAGAGGTGTCTGCTCTGCAGTAGCCGAGGGAGGCAATCCGCTTCGGTCTGTAGGCCGAGAGAGAGGCGGGAGCGGAGAGGCCAAATCGCCCCCCACGGCCCCGTGAGGCTGTCGGGGTTGGAGGCTGACGCCTGGGGGCCCTCTCCACCCAGTCTGAGCCTGGCTCTGGGTCTGTGTGAGGTACAGGGGGCCGTCTCTCGAACGACCCCCGTCCGAAGGAGACGGCCGGGTCATTGGCAGCCTTCCTGCTTCCTCCGTGCCTCCCTGTCGGTCTCTCTGGGATAGCGGAGGAGACTTCAGAGGAGTCTGGGCCCACTCAAGCGTCGGCTTTCTGCGTGAGCCTGCAGCAGCGGCGCTCTTCGCACGGGAGGGCGCACAGGGGGAGGCACCAGCTTCTGGTTCTGCTTCTCTGTCTCCGAGGTAGAGATGGAGGGAGGCGGGGCTCTGGAGTCTGTCGAAGCCTGTGGCTGCGATGCTGCTGTGCCCTCCGGCAGAGGGGGAGGGCATGCAACAAATGGCAGAGGCACTTCTGCTTCTGAGCATGTAGCCGCCTCGCATAGACGAGTGATCGTCTCTGTGGTGATGTCTTTTGTAGATGAGGTTACCGTGTCTGTCCCTCTCTCTGAAAGGTCTGAGGGACGACGGACTGTTCCTCTTCCCGGCCCCCAGACTCCTGGTTCTCCTGAAGAGAAACTTTGATCGGGCCTCTCTCAGGGTCCGTCTCTTCTTCCGCTGGTCCGTCTTGGTCCTGCAGGGGAGCAGCAGGAGTGAGATCCATGATGCAGGCATGCAGTGATTTAGCAGGGAACGAAGGAGGGAACCTTTGATGCAGAAGCGGCCAAAGACAGTGAGCGCATTTCAACAGAGCTACGGAGTGGCTGTGCAGGCCGAAGGAAGACAAAAGAAGGGCAGAGGGTCACGGGGAAGCAGCGAAACGACATTCTGCGACGAAGCTGAGCGCACACGGACTGGTGGAAGGAGTCAGTCTTTTTCGCGGATTGACTGACTGACCTGAGTGCCAGGAAGAGAGACAGGCACGCCGCCACAACAATGTTCTCAACGCTCTCGACGGGAGAGGTCCCCTTTCCCACAGTTCTGCACGCAGACACACAGAATGAATGAATCACAGCTCCACACGAAAGTGTAGGATGATGAGTTGAATGATTTGAAAGGCCTTCTTCTGCTCAAGAAGCACGCCCCATGTGTTAGTTGTTTTGCACACATGACACATCTGCTCCCGTTGTACTCGCACAAACCGAAGAGAACAGCATTGATCCTCCCCCCCCCAACACACACACTCCCCCCCACACACACCTTTCCAGGAAGGTCCCCAGCTCCCCCGTCCCCCACAGCCACGAGAAGGACGAGAGAATAGAGAGGACAACCAATTGGAGACCAAAAATGAAACGACGACGAACGAGACGAAGCCTCTGCAACCAAATAGGAGACCCCTTCTTCGAAGTCTGCCGTGCCAAAAGCACAGCCTGCAAGGGCACCCCATTTGCATTTCTCTCCCCTATTCCCTCCCCCTCTGCGTCCTCCTCTTCCTCGTCCGACACTCTCCATCTGGCCACCAGATGGGGAGCCGAGACGCCCAGAATGCCCACCGCCAGCACGCTCACTGCCACCCTCTGCGGAAACGAAAACGCAGAGTCCCTCACAGACTCCCACCCGTCCCACATACAGCTGCCCCAAGTCACCAAGGAGACGGCTGAGCGAAGGCAAAAAGAAGCAAGACGAGACGGCACGCAAGAATGTGTCAGGCACAGACAGAAATAGACAAATGAAAAACAGACAACAAAAAGAGAAAGAGGCCCGAATTTCGGCCAATCCGTGCCACGTCAGTTTTCCATGCCAAGGCAGCCCTAACCCAAGCACAAGGAAATCTTAACCACTCCCACTCAGCTGTTCACTTTGAAAAAGAAAGTGTCATCTACACACGCAGGCAGACTGCCGTCCGCTGAGGAGAAGAAGGCAGGAGAGACATTCAACCAACCGACCGGCAAGAGCAAGACGCAGAACCCCCGCGATTGGTGCCACAAATCCTGTGGGGGCCGAGGGGGAGGGGGAGGTCAACGAGTCTCCCGCCCCCGCCGCGTCCTTCCCGAGTCCGAGTGCGTTCAGTGCCCCCTTCAGGACGGCAAAAGAGGCAGGCAGCACAACGAGGAAGAGACAAACCTGCACACACACACACACACACACACACACACAGACAGAGAGAGAGAGAGAGAGAGAGAGAGAGGAGCGCTGCTTTCACATGTCTGATACGTACATGATCACAGACACAAAGAAGCTCCGCCAAGTTCGCACTCTGTAGCTGCCACCAACACAGAACTGTGTGTGTTTCTTTGAAGCCAGCACCGGAGCACTTTTGAAAGAAAGGGGAAAAGTCTGACGACATTCAGAAAATTTGAGTTTTCCATCTCCCCCTCTCCCACTCCTCAAGACAAGAGTGTTAGAAACGAAGCCTTCTCACTCACAGACGAAGCACCGCACCTGCTCATCTGCTTCGTTCGTTCCCAAAAACTCTCCGCCCACCCACAGGAGGGCGATCGAGAAGATCAGAAGGTACAGAGCCTGCGCACATTCGAGCCGATCGAAGTAAGAAACTAATCGATTGACTTGATCAGCCAGACAAAGAGAGCGAAAGTCTCATTACAGCACGAGGTTTCCCGATGATCACTTCCATGTCCTCTGAATGAAAAGCAGACACACAGAAATGCGAACCGTCTGCCTGTGCAAAGAGGCACAAAGGGAAGCCAACGCAAGGAAAGAGGAGGTCTCTGAAAACTGGAAGACACCATCCAACACACAGACACAGAGACTGAGTGAATGACAGACCTGCACCGCCCTATCGAGCAATTTGAAGAGAGACTCCCACAGTGTGCTGCTGGAAGTGGCAGGGGCGGGAAGAGAGAGAGGTAAAAGCCCTGCCCCCGCTCCTCCCCGAGACTGCCCCCCCACCCCCCCTCCCCTACTGGGCGCCTGACTCCCCCCCTCCTCTGCCTGTTCTTCTCCTTCCCTTCCCCCCTCTCTCTCTCTCCGTTGGCCTTGCAGAGAGGACTCGCCCCCTGCCCCCCCCAGAAACCCTCGCGGACTCTGTTGCGGCAACAGGGGGGGGGGGCTCAGCAGAAGGTCTCCCTGCTGGACCGCGTCGCCAGGAAAAGGGAGCAGGAGCGGTCGCACGGAGTCCGTCCGGGTCGGAGGCACCAACGGCACCTCCACCCCTCCGTGCTGCCCACTGCCCTCCCCTCCCTGCATAGGCGACCCCGCTGTGCTGCTTTGTCTTCTTCTTGCGGCGAAGAGGGACGACACGAGAGCTGACAGTTCCGCACTCAGAGACAGAGAAGGCGAGAGAGGGGCAACGATGACGATGTTCACAACGAAGAGGGCGGAGCAGTAGAGGGAATACCCAACTACAGCGACCCAAGTAATGTCCTCTTGAGAGAGGATCGACACCACAGCAAAAACTGTCACGTATCTGCATCACGCAGTCCATGAATTCAAAGTAGATGAGGCGCCTTGCACAAGTAAAGTGGTGGAAAGGGGTTGAGATTGAGAAACCCACAATATCTATGCTGTGAGTGGGCGACAAGGAATGATGGGGTGAAGGTCAAAGGTAAAAGCCAAGAAGCATCATGGAGAGAAAGATGGACGAATGGTTCAAAACGGAGCCGAAAGCATTTTTGAGAAAAAAAAGAAGAAAAAGAATAAGAGTCATCAGGAAATGAGTATAAGACACAATTTGCAGAGAGAGTATGCGTGAATGAGGGAACCGAAAAGACACCCACAAGTGCCTGCAGCCCCCCAGAGAGAGAGAGAAAGACGGAGGGAGGAAACCCACCCGCTTGTGAGAGTGAAGATCACGTCTGCCCCCACCTCCCCTTCCGCCTTGTCCTTCTCCCTTTCCTTCTGTTGTGCCCCTCCCCCCAGTGCGCTCTGTTGGTGTGTAATTTGGAGGGGCGCAGAGCGCAGACGGGAGATTGCACCCGACACCGAAGAGAGCCCTCCCGACATCCCCCTCTGTATCTGCATGTGCATCTGCATCAAATACCTCGGGTCTATCTTCACTGTTCCCTGCTGTGAGGGCTCTCCTTGGTGAGGCAGACCCATGGCATGTGGCCCTGTAGGGTCGTCTATGGGAGAGAGGAAGGGGGGCAGCTCGACCATCCCCTCCTCGTCTTCCTTCTCAGTCACGGCAACGGCAACAGAGAACATCAGGGCTGCAGGAATCGTGGAGAGGTACGCCAGAGAGACAAACCCTGCAAGGAGGAAAGACAAACAACGAGCGAGGGCAAAAGAAGAGTTGTCTGAGAAGAACGTCACAGAACTTGAAGATTTTTGGCAAAGTCAGGGAAGATGCACATCCATTGAAATTTGCTTGAAGACGGCCCGAAGGAAAAGAAGACCGACAACCGAACCGGATCCCAAAAGCCCTCATCCCCTAACTGACTTACTGATCAGGCTCAAACCCGGAGGGAAGAAATCACCAGCAAACAGCAGAGAGCACGCGACTGTCCCCGCAAAGTGCAGCAACGGTACAGCACCCGCCAGGGCTGCGTGTTTCCTCGTCAGTCTCCACTTCTTCACGAACGGCACCAGCCCGACTCCCAGCAGCCACACAGAGAACCCCGCACGAACAAAACCCGCATCATCCGTTGAGTACTGCCTGCCGTCCTCTCCGTAAACCTCCACCCACCTGCTCACACGAACAATCTTGCGCATACAATTACACACATGACCCATTACTTGCAATAACCCGACATTCACGAATGTGCAAAAGTAAATCCCCGACACAGCCTGAAAAAATGAGAAGCTTACAAAGAAACATGCTTCGTTGGCTTCATTCCTAGAGCAGAATAAGAAGGACCTTGAGAAAACGAACAAATCACCCGAGCGTCGGAATGTTTGCACACAAACACACACACACACACACACACACACAAACTCTCTCTCTCTCTCACACACACACACACACCCCACACACAATCTAGCAATCCACTGACCCATCTGAAATCCACAAAACAGAAACGTTCCCCAAAATCACCATCCAATGGAAAGGACCCACAAAGGACTTCCACCATCTTCTTTCCTCTCTTCCCTTGACACCTTCACCCCTCTGCCCCCCCCGTTCATCTTGTACTTGCCCCTCCCTTCCCGCCTGTGCCCCTGTTTGCCCCCCAGTCGCTGTCCCTCGCGGCCACTGTCCCGTCAGAAGAGCGTGAGAGGTGAAGCAGACCTGACGCACACACGCAAGGAAAAAATAAATGAGAGTCGCGGAAAGAGCGGCAGGCACCCTCGAGGAACGGAGAGAGAATGGCAGCGTCGCACAGAAAGAAGTGATTTATAGGCAAAGAACGGGCTTCCCAGAGGGCTCCCTCCGTAAACAGATAAGAAAATTCGTGTCTGGCTCTGTGTCCTTTTGTTCTTGCAATGCCTTTCGAATTGCCTGCATGTCTGTCAGTCTAACCTGCAAGAGGGTCGTCACGAACTCCACACGAGAAGATCGAAACGCTCCCTGCAAGAAGTCGACGAGAGACCAGAGAAACAAAAAGAGCGAAAGAAATGGGACACGAGGAAGGAGGCAGGAGAATAGGGCAGATTGACAGATAGAGAGCCGAATAAAAAAAAGCTTTATGGGATGAGAACGCAGCACTGCGAACAAAAACAGAAGCAGAGCACAGAAAGATAGAGAAGGACAGACAAAACTACTGGGACAAAGCACACACACAAACACACACACAAATACACACGCACACAGACATACACAAACGCACACACACGCACGCGCGCCCAAAATCGCACGCACACACACATGCACACACACACACACAGACACACACAGAGAGAGAGAGAGAGAGAAAGACAGATCATATATGGAGTCATGCGTGGGTCGAAAGACTGATAGAAACAGAGAATTCCAAGATGTGTGCCCACCTGCAACCAGAGCACCGCCGCCCCCCCCGCTACCGCCAAATCTGCCACCAGAAGCCCTCTCTTCTCCTCAGAGGGCACGACCCAATTGTGTCCATGCAGGAGACCCTCCACAAGAATGACCACTCCAAAGACCACACAATCCAAAGTGCTCCCGTGATTCAGATGCACACCCCCAAGAGACCCGAAGGCCACCAACAGCGGAGACACAAACACCATCGTTAGCAGACTCATGTACCGCACCGCCACTCTCTGGGCGAGGCTTGTTAGCTCCTCGGAGATCTGGGCAGACCTGCAATCATTCGCTCAAATCCTCATTCAGTTGTTCGTATGATTGCAAGAGCAGAAAAGCAGGCAGACGTACCAGGACATGTGTAAGGTTCCTCATATACATCCGAACAAGAAAAGACAATCCACTCTACCCTATACTGCCCGCCCATCCACCCACCCACCGATCGACCCACCGAAACCACGGCTCAATCTCAAACAAAAATACATGAAAAAATACAGAAACCAGCACGCAAATAGAAGACGACCATCACTTTCCACCCCTTCCGAGAATTGAATGTCTGCCTGTCTACCAACACACCTGCCCCCCCCCTTCCGTCCCCTCCGCTTCCCGACCTCTTCTGCGTTCCCCTGAGGACTTTCGGGACCAGGTGGGGGAAGGAGAAGTCGAGGGACGTGTCCCCGTAGGCTTGGAGGAGACGCAGAAGCTTCACGTCCATGTCGATCACAGCGTACACCGCAAACCAACCTGCACACCCAGACAGGCAACAGAGCACAACCCGTTCCATTCAACAAGGACCAATTCGTTCAGAGCTTCGTGTCAGAAAAACATTCTCTAGGGTTGCGCTACTTGCGTGGGTATGCTTGAGAGCATGCGTGAGCAGAACAGAGCCTCCTGTGTCTTGTGTGTAAGCGAAGCGACGGCGGATCGGGGAGATTTTTTGGAAGGGGGCCCTAGATGAGTGGGTCCAGAGGAACGTCTAGGGCTCCGCCACTAAAGACGCCGGTAAGAAGGTTGATCGTCTCCCTTTCAAAGACATACTGTCTGACCAACAATCCTACTGACCTGAGAGAAGCAGTCCGACGTTGTTATTTGTCCTCTCGTTGATCACAGAGATGGCCACTAGAGAAAGGAGAAGGGGGACGGAGAGAAACCCCCAGGCAGCCAGAAAGAAGACCCAGTCGCCTGCTCTCAGGGCATCTCTGTAGACAGACAGACGGAGGGGAGCAACGAGGAGCCACCTCTTCTTGTCTCCCACTGCGCTGTCTCCCCTCTCTTCGACTGCCCTCTCCAGGTAGATCGCACAAACCAAAAGAAGAGACTTCGCTCTCTCGAGAAGGAAGGCGAAAATCTGCACACACGCACATATACACCCACACACCATGATGACCCACACACACACACACACACACACACACACACGAGAGAGAGAGAGAGAGAGAGAGAGAGAGAGAGAATCTGAGAAAAGTACGGGAGACGACATCACTCAATGTGCTGCACACTCAAGAGGGAAACCGCAGATGAGAGACTGATCGACGCTTCATTCTCGATGTACTGCGAATATAAATTCGATTCCCACACAAGTGGGCCCTCAAAATGAAGCAGGACCACACAGAGACACCAACAAAGAAAAGAAGATGATTTCCTTCTTTCTGATGTACGACCATTCAACCAAGATGAGCGGTCGAATTTACAGACGGCTTTCTTTCTACTCGTTCAGCGTCCGGGTGAGCCGTATGTCAAAAAGGGGGCAAAACACGTGAAGCACGTGAAGGTTTTCTGCTGAAAGAAAGAGTGGCCTGCACACGTCAGCAGAACAGAAAATTCACACTGAAAATTTATACTGCCCTAACAACACAACCCCCTGCCCATGCATGCACGTACATTGTGCTGGAAGAGGAGGATGCCGAGGAATCTGAGCAGGTTTGTGATTGCGTGTTCTGTTGCCAGCATTTCTCCTTGTCTGATCATCTCTCCGGGAACCTGCAGGAACGAGGCGAGGGCGGGAGGGTATTCACAGCGTGCGCATGGGCGGGGCTGAGGAAAAGAAGGTTGAAAAAAAGAAAAGAGGAAAGAGCTGCAGCAAAGATGCTTTCGATGACGGCACAGAGACAAGCAGAAAGAAAAGACAGACACCTTCCATCTTCCCTTCCCACGGGATAGGATGCATGCCTCGTGAAACGCATGAAATCAGACAGACCGCCAGATCGCTGGTCACAGCCATCCTCTCCTGCTCCCACTGCATATTTGCCTGCCTGCCTGTGTGCTGAGATGACAACAAGGAAGAAGGACAGAAACCACATCTCTACAAGCCAAAGAGTATCAGAATTCAATTCATGAAAACCCGAAGACCAACTGCCAGGCAGACCGACCGACCCTCCAGAGAGGGACGATGTTTTGGAAGAAGGACCCCGAGAGAGTCTGGAAGTCCCGAGTCAAGTTGAACAGGCCGGGCTCCAGGGCGAAAATCGTCAACAGCTGTACGAAGCAGAGGCTTAGAGAGAGGGCAGCTGCCTGGTTGTATGTCAGGTCAGGCTGGGCCCCCTCGGTCCCTGTAGAAGAAGAGATCATGCCGGGGCCCCCCTCAGGGTCAAAGAACGGGTCCGTCTCCAGTCGGTGCAGCTTCAGCCTCTTGAGAACCATCAGGTTCACCGCGTCCGCAGGCAGCACTCGGTACTCGCTCGAGAGCTTCTTTGCAACAGCTGCGGTAGGCGTGTCCATACGTGCATAGAAACATGTACACGCGAATGCGGAGGCATCCACAGACAGAGGGACCTGCTAAGAGTAAAGAGAAGGAGAGCGTGTCGAGGCAGGAGAAAACAGAGAGGACGGGGGCAGAAGGTATAAGTGGAGCCAGACAGAACCACAGGGTCTAGACAAAGCTGTGGGGTACCTGGGGGTGCGGAGGGACTACCTGATTCATGGATACGTAGACGGATAAATGGGCAGTTGAAAAGTGTGGTTGGTACTGCAAGGAACCCAAGAAGGGTGAAGAAAGGCCGTACGGACCCTCGCGAGTCGTCAGTCTCCTCCGCGGCCTCCCCTCTTCATGTCCCTCGGATCTTTCACCCTCCTCACTGTCGCCGCCGCTCCTCATCCTCCCTGCCCGGAACCCGATTCCAGGGCTTCTCTCGACGTCAATCGCCCCGAGGAGAGACGCCACAGAGTCCCCCGCACACACGCCCCCGTCACGGGACCGCCTCGAACCCCCCGAGCCCACCTCCATCATCCGGTCCCTGTCTCCCCCCCAGCAGCTTGGAGGTCCAAAGGGGGTGGCGGGGCCGGAGGGGCAAACGTCTCCCTTCAGAGGGCCGTCTTCTCCACTCATGCCTAATTGCAGGTACAAGCACTCTCTCTGCTTGGACAGATGGGCCTCTTATCTTCGACCAGAGAAAGAGATCATTGCGACCTCTTCATGCGTCGAAACAAGCCCCAGGCAAAACACTTTACAAACCGCTCAGACTGCCGCCCTGTGATTCGATGGGAGAACGGGGTCTGTGGGTTTCAATCAGGCAGTCAGAATGATCGGCCATGGTTCGCGTCTCTGCTCCATGCATGCATTGCGTGCACAAGATGACATCTGCTGCTCAAGACCTTTCGAAAAGTTTGACATGGATATATTATATGTAGATGCCCTGTTCGTGTGGCACCGGACTGACGAAGCAAAACTCAGCTTTTTGCATAGCTTAAATTGCTGCAGCAACTTCAAGGATTCAAGATGCGATTGTGGTGTGGCGTCCCCGTCCGACTCACACGCACGCGGGGCCGCGCCCTCGGCCGGGGGTCCGACCACGACGTCACCACGTTCGGCCGGCCGGGATGTCGAACTTGGCTTTCACATGATCTTCCTTCATCATCCGCCCTTCAATCGTCTTCATTCGAGCTGCAAGAGGGTCAAATGGGAGTTTCTGAACTAGAGCCCATTCAAGGCTGAGTGGGGCGATCCTTCTGTCAACTGTTCTGCTGCTCTGTCATTTTTACTCACTGACGATTGCTGCTACAGTGCTACGACACTGCATTGCGCCACAACAATCCGTGCCAACTCGTTTCAGATCGGCAACTATGTCCCCAAAACGACATCCGCTGGGCTGCTTGACTGCACCAGGCTGTAGTGCAGCAGAACAAACCTCAAGTCGTGTTTTCCCTCAACAGCACGTGTTTCATGCACCTCTCAATCAACCGTTGCAGCCGTTGCCGTTGCAGCCGTTCCCTCACCAGCAACATCAACTTATTTGCCCTCGACAACAAGATGTCAACACGCAACAGCAGCAGCGGCAAGACCCGAAGTGGGTTCCGCGTGGCTTCTACAACACTCCTTGTGCCCAGTCGCCGGCGCCTCAAGGTTTCTGCAACACTTATTCGAACGCGCCTCACACCTTCCAGCAGCAGCAACCTCTGCTCACCCCGCAGCAGGAAACCCAGGCGCATCGACAACAAAGGCAACAACAGCAGCAGCAGCAATCATCTGACGCTGCAGTTGCCTCTCCGCACGGCTTTCGTGGAAGGTCTCTCTTCAGTCTGCACAGCCGAGCAGTCGAGTCTTTGTCTGCTGTGTCGCACGAGCACTCCCACCCAGTCTCTAATGAGTCTCCTGAGCAGCAGAAACCCCCCTCAACTCCTATTTGGGAAAGACGACTGCCGGCAGACAGATGCGCACACCCGATTCCAACACCTGCCAAAGTTGTTGCCGAGACCAGAATCATTCACACTGCTGCAGTAACAACATCCCGGAGCTGCCGGCATTCCCACAACTGTCCTCCCCCTCCCCCCACTCTCATTCAAGCGATCCAACACACGAAGAGCCCAATCTATGGGACTCAGTGAAGTGTGCCATGTGTGAACAGTGGATAGAACTTTCGCAAGCCGACGCTCACTTCCTCGTATGCCCATACTTACAGGACAGTGGTTCCGACCCCCCGAGGCCATCTGTTGCAGACTCTTCTTTGGCCTCTGCACTCGGAATCTCTCCTCTCGTCAGTCTGCAGAGCCAGGCAGTCGAGTCTTGGTCTGGGGTGACGCATAAGCACTCCCACCCAGTCTCTACTGAGTCACCGGAGCAGAAGGACCCTTCCGCAACCTCTTCCCACAACAGAGATCGCCTCTCTTCAAAACCGCACGGGCAGTGGTTCTCAGACCTCAAATCCTCCATCTCTTCCTTGTTCGGGCCCCCCTTTCCCGCTCAGTCAGCATCGGAGAGGGTCGTGCCAGCGGCAGCTGAGGTAGACGACTCAGAGAATGATCAAGTGGGGGACGAAGGGGGACCGGCACCGCTCAGTGTGCACGAACTCCCGTTTGCTCCCTCTGGTCAAACACCCGTCCCATTCTCAGCCACTCCCCGTTACTTCCAGAATCCCTGTCCGTCTCCGCTCCCCCCCTCCGCTGAGCCTCCGCATCCACATCTGGGGATCCGCTCACCCGCGTCACGAAAAGCCGACGTTCCATCAGCAGCTGGGGGAAATGTCGTCCAGACTGGGAACTCCTCACTCTCCCTGAAATCCGTGCAAACCGAGCAGCCACCCGCTTCTTTCCTGCAGCCGCCAGACAGTCACTCGAAACATGCTCACATTCCCCCAAGCACGGTCTCCTTGTCAGGGTCGGACAGTCACTCCCAAGATACAGCGGGGGCAGAGCTTGCCGACCTGGAAGTGCCCCTTCGCCCAGTCACTCAGAAACTTTCCTCAGTCGGGGGCCTGGCTTCTTTGCCTCTCAGGCCACCCCTATTTTTGGCAGGGCAACAGCGGGTAGAAAGGGGAAGAGGTGTTGGGATGGGTGAGGGGCAGGGAAGAGAGAGAGACTCGGGGGAAGGGAGAGATGTGGTTGAGAAAAGAATGCCAAAAAGAGCAGTTGAAAAGGTTTTTGGATGTGACGGCCTCCGCGGTTTGATTTTGGACTTTCTGTCCATGGAGCGTCACCTTCACCCTGTAGTTGTCAAACTCTCTCGACGAGGCGATTTGCCCTTTCACATGAGACGGCCCGATGTGGAAGTGATCCGCATTTCGAGAAGACAGTGGGACAATCTAGACGCATTCCAGATGAAAATAAGGAACCATATCTATTTCGATGACGGTCCCACCCCTACGTCTAGTGCCTATCGAGACAACCACCCTGCCTTTTTGTATCGGGGTTTTGATGCAGGGTCCGACGGTTATGTTGTTGTGCAGTTGAGGGGCGGCTACAAAGTCTACCCGCTAACCCTTCGCTGGCTCCTGTCGGATTCATCGGGTTTCGAATTGACTCATCAGGAATTGAGCGAGGCGAGAGAGCGAAGGGAAAGGGGTGAGGCGCCATTCCGGACATTAGAACGGACGCTCCGCGTTGTCGCGACAAACCCGGTCGCTGCTCGTCGTTCCCGTCTCTGGCCGAGTCTGGATAAGGAGATCGCCCTTCTTCTTTCTGCCGAGCCACGAAAGTCGATACTCTGGGAGCACACAGATGCGGGACTAGACGAGAAGCCTTTCTGGTCACGTGAAGGGTGGAGGTGGCGTGTGTACAAGTATCTACCGTACGACTACACTTTTTTTTTTTACCCCACCTATCTGGGGCCCCTTTCGTGAGGAGGTTGGGAGTGGGGAAAGAAAAACACCCAATAAAATTTAAAGTTTTTTTTAATGGCCTACGCCTAGGTTTCAAAAACATAAATGTTTTATTGTAATTGCTTAGCTTTAAGGGGCAGCTACTAACAAATCATAAGCCGTCTTGTTACTATTTCATCCCGTTAGTATTCTTCTATCGATACTGTAAACTTTGAAATTGTACATACTTTGATTGTCTGGCAAGGCGTTCAACTTAAAAGTATAAAAACGGATACGCTGTGGTTCTGACACTGGTTCAAATTTATATACACTGTCAGAAGAGAGGGTTCCATGGACGCTGCGGTGAAGCCGCTTTCTTTTTTGGAGGGCTCCTAAGAGAGGCATACCATCTCATGTCATGACGGTTCCATCCCCTGCCTCGCGCCTGTGTGTGCAGATGGGTCCATTGAGAAGTAGTGTCCCCCTCTAAACCCAGTTCCTTCTTGAAAACAGCCGCTGCCACAGCCTCTGTTCGTCCTGTGGCCCTCAGTCTTTCAATCTCCTCCTCCTCTGGTTTGGGCTGCATGTAGGGCAGGTCTCTGATGTGGGAGGGCACCAGGGGCGTCTGGTTGACCAGCAGGTCGGGGGCAGAGAGGACGGGTGAGAGGGTCGCGGCTGCATAGGAGCTCTCGCCTGTCGCTCCTCTTGTGAATTGCCTTCTGAAGATGAAGAGCAGGAAGGAAGCAGAGATGTCGAAGGGAAGAATCAGACGAATCAAGGCATTGATGAAACATGATGGATGGATGGACGGATGGATGGATGGACGGATGGATGGATGGACGGATGGATGGATGGGTGGATGGATGGATGGACGGATGGATGGATGGATGGACGGATGGATGGATGGATGGATGGACGGATGGATGGATGGATGTATGGATGGATGGACGGATCGATGGATGGATGGATGGACGGATGGATGGATGGATGGATGAATAAATGAACCAATGAAAGAAAGAAAGAAAGAAAGAAAGAAAGAAAGAAAGAAAGAAAGAAAGAAAGAGAGAGAGAAAGAAAGAAAGAAAGAAAGAAAAAAAAAAGAAAAAAAAAAAGCAGTTGCTGGTTGAGTGACGGTGTGAGTTCGGGAGAAAAAGACAGATAGGGAATGACTAAGTAAGTAAGGGAATCAAAGGGCAAATGAGCAAGTCAGACGATCGAACAAATCAGTAAACACTATTCATACAACGAGGTAATTAGCTAAGACGGACTAAGTGACTCATTGACTGACTGCTTCACGGACTGAATAGCAGCTATAGGCAAACCCAACCTGCTCTCTGCTCCTCTTGTTACAGTTCGATTGGCTGACCTCGATTTGTCGAATCCCCCTAGAGACTTCTGGTAGGTGTTGTTCCACTCCCTCCGTCCTCGGATCGGACTCCTCTCCTTCCCCAAGGTCGAAATGCTCCCCCCTAACCCCCCCCACTTGTCCCAGTCACGCAACCCCAGGGACCAGTCCAGAGTTCGGGCACATGTTGGCCTGACCGTGTGTCTAAATAAGGACTCGTATCCACTTAAACGCGTGCCTCCCTCGAATAACTTGTGTCCGTCTGGGTGTTCTGTCTTTTTTTTTGGCTCTGCAAGTGCACTGTTGAACACCGGGGGTGACTGAGCACCTTCGCCTTCTCCTTTCTCTCCCCCCTCCTCATCCTCACCTTCACCTTCCTTCCGTCCCCTATCCTGCTGAGCTTCCCCGTACTTCCTCAACTTCTTCGGCCACTCCCAAGAGGACTCGTTGGTGTTCCACACTGTGGTCAGGTGCCAGAGGGCCTCGTCGTTTCTGCTCTGCTGAAGACGAAACTTTGAGGTCGGCAGTGAGGGACAGGGCTTCAGAGAGGAACACAGGGGGGAGGGGTCGGTGGGGGGTGCAAATGGCTGGGTCTTCTGCTTGAGGAATTCTGTGTGCATGAGAGGAGGACCTGCAGGGGGAGAAGGGCTTTCAAAGCACAGTCGCCCTCTCACGGAAGCATTTTTGTTCTCGTTTTCTTTCTTTTTGGTCGTTTGTTGAGTCTTCAAAGTTTGAGACTTTGGGGGATGCCCACGGTAGAAGCTCGACTCGGTGCGGGAAGCGACCGGAATGCGCGCATTGTGAACGGTGTGCTGGGTGTTCAGCTCGAAGCAGAAGCGCCGGTGCGACACGCCCGGCAGCTCTTTACGCAGCTCCATAATGACCGTGCCGGTGTTTGAGTATCGATGCGCCGACGGAAGGATATATATGTATGTGTGTAGAGATGGATGGATCGATCGATTGGAGGACCCAGTCAGGGCATGCAGGAAGTGGTAGTGGTCGATCGAGGGCCTCGATTGGGCAGATGAGTCTGTGTAGAATTAAGTTTGAAATCAGTCAACTCGACTGCATGTGTATGGAAGCGTTTGAATCAGACATGCAGAAGTTCCGTTGCATGGAGTGGAAGCTCAAAGGTGACTGCGCATGAAGTAAGGAGTAGCAGCATGTGGATCTATGAAAGAAACTCTTTTTGATGGAGTGAGGAGGTGATCGCTCGAGGGAAGTGCTGTGAGATTCTTTTGATTGGTGGATCGCATATACAATTTGCATGCATTAACCGCAGTTTTTGCATATATATATATATATATATATATATATACGTATATACAAAATTAAGTTTTGCCGCATGCATGCATGCATGCAATTAGCCATTGCAATGGGACCGCGGACGTATCGGTGGAACGCTCTTGAAGAAACAGCCGATTTTTGAATCTGACGCACTCCGTGCGAATGGCCCGGAAAGCGAAATTTATTCTTGTTGCCCCTGCTTTAAATTTGGAAAGTGCCTCCTCAGCTGAATTATCTTTCCGGGCCGAGCTTGGCGTGCGTCAGATCTTCCTGTAAACGTCGGACGCAGCCATCCGTGTGGTCTGGGGGGGTGCAATTTTTGTCAAGTGCCCTCTCAGCTTCGCTTTCCGGGCCATCCCTTCGATCTCGATCGATTAATCGGATTTTAATAAGAGGTGTGAAAAAGACCATGCAATCTTTGTGCGTCTCCATATATGCAATTATATATATACAAGTCTGACATGCTCATGATCGAGTTCCATCGATCGTTTGAAGGCAGCCTTTTGACATCCTTGGCATGCACACAAGTCCAACGTTGTAGTCAGTCACACACACAGCAGTCAGTAGGTCAGCATCTCAATTTCTCTGTATTGTTCATGTTGCGCCCAAAAGTAAAACGGGACTTCTAAGATGAAGAAAGTCTTCGAACTCCCCGAGATTCGGAGTGTGTTGCTAACAGCCTACGAAGCCTTCTGGGAGGATGCTGAGGGCCCTGAGTTCTTCAAATTTCGCACTGCGCAGCTGCGACAACAGCTGCGAATCTTCTCGGCAGTGTACGGGACCATGTCTCTCTACTGTCTGGTGTTCACGGTCTTCTGTTTGACGGGCGGCTTCTTCGACTTCTTTTCATTCGTATTGATTCTGATGGGGATCTTCATTCACTGGTGTCTTCCTCTGGCCCTTCTGGTGCCTGAAGGCGTTCTCTTCCGCTTCAGGGAACGAGAAGTGCGACTGGATCTGGACGAAACGGTCTTCTTGATCCTCGTGGCTGGGATGGCATGCTGTAAGTAGAGATAGAAGTATTATGCCTCCGTGTATCTGTGGATACGCGTATGTAGGTTCACGCACTGCTTCCAGCAGGAGGTCCGATCAGGCTATTTGGTGAACGTTTGGTCGTATGGAGTGCCATAAATCTGCAGTAGGAGTGATGCTTCTATGAAGGTGGCTTCTCATCTCTTTCTCCTAGCTGGCTTTCCTTCCTTCCCTCCTTCCTGCCTTCCTTCCTTTCCTCTCCCCCTTCGTTCCTCCCCTCTTGTGTTCCATTCTTCCTCTTTTTTTTTGTCATCCACTCCATCCTTTGTCATTCACTGTCTGCCTGCAGTTGGTATTTCGTCCATCAGAACGGCGTTCACAAGCAAGCCTCTCCACCTGGCACTGATCCTGTCAATGGCCTCTTGGAGGGCACAGGGTCTGATGATGTCCGTCATCCGAATCATGTACTTATCTTCTCTCTTCTCTTCTCTTCTCTTCTCTTCTCTACTCTTCTCTTCTCTCCTCTCTCTCTCTCTCTCTCTCTCTCTCTCTGTGTGTGTGTGTGTGTGTGTGTGTGGGTCTGTGTGTGTGTGTGTCCGTGTGTGTGTATGTGTGTGTGTGTGTGTGTGTGTGTGTGTCNGTGTGTGTGCGTGTGTGTGCGTGTGTGTGTGTGTGTGTGTGTGTGTGTGTGCGTGTGTGTGTGTGTGTGTGTGTGTGTGTGTGCGTGTGTGTGTGTGTGTGTGTGTGTGTGTGTGCGTGTGTGTGTGTGTGTGTGTGTGTGTGTGTGCGTGTGTGTGTGTGTGTGTGTGTGTGTGTGTGTGTGTGTGCGTGTGTGTGCGTGTGTGTGTGTGTGTGTGTGTGTGTGTGTGCGTGTGTGTGTGTGTGTGTGCGTGTGTGTGTGTGTGTGTGTGTGTGTGTGTGCGTGTGTGTGCGTGTGTGTGTGTGTGTGTGCGTGTGTGCGTGTGTGTGTGTGTGTGTGTGCGTGTGTGCGTGTGTGTGTGTGTNCATGCAGGTCTCTGGATCTGAAAAGTCGTCACTGGTCCATCCTTCAGGCAGTTGTGTTCTTTGGGTTCACCTCAGTTTTGTGTCTCTCCACTCTGCTGAACGAGTCGTCCCTCGAGCAGCGAGTCAGCCTCATCTCCCTGACTGTCGGAAGCTGGTTGGGCACCTCTTTTACTTCACGGTTCTACAGGATGCTCAGGTGGCGGTCTGTGTATGGGGGGTTTGAGGCCTCAGAGAAGCAGTTGAAGGCCGAACAGAGGAACAACAAATTCCTTGGGTACATCATGCACGAAGTCAGGAACCCTCTTCAAGGTGGGGCTGTGTGTGGACAGATCGAGCTAGGTTAAAGGGGAACCAATCTTCTGACAGACTGTTCGTTCTGCTTTCTCCAAGTCTCTGACTGATATGGATGTACAATGCCACNCATGCAGGTCTCTGGATCTGAAAAGTCGTCACTGGTCCATCCTTCAGGCAGTTGTGTTCTTTGGGTTCACCTCAGTTTTGTGTCTCTCCACTCTGCTGAACGAGTCGTCCCTCGAGCAGCGAGTCAGCCTCATCTCCCTGACTGTCGGAAGCTGGTTGGGCACCTCTTTTACTTCACGGTTCTACAGGATGCTCAGGTGGCGGTCTGTGTATGGGGGGTTTGAGGCCTCAGAGAAGCAGTTGAAGGCCGAACAGAGGAACAACAAATTCCTTGGGTACATCATGCACGAAGTCAGGAACCCTCTTCAAGGTGGGGCTGTGTGTGGACAGATCGAGCTAGGTTAAAGGGGAACCAATCTTCTGACAGACTGTTCGTTCTGCTTTCTCCAAGTCTCTGACTGATATGGATGTACAATGCCACTGCTTTCTCCAAGTCTCTGACTGATATGGATGTACAATGCCACAACCCACCACGTTCTGCTTTCTCCAAGTCTCTGACTGATATGGATGTACAATGCTTTCTCCAAGTCTCTGACTGACATGGATGTACAATGCCACAACCCAGACTGTTCGTTCTGCTTTCTCCAAGTCTCTGACTGATATGGATGTACAATGCCACAACCCACCACGTCAGTTCTCACTCATGTGAGAGAGAACAAAAAAAGGCAGGCCCTAGACCTTGCAGCCGCAGTTGCTTTCTTTATGTTTGACTGATAAACTGACTGAGAAGTCAAAAAGACAAAACCGACAGGTGAAACTGTGTGTATACATGCACACACACGAATGAATGAATGAATAAATGAATGAATGAATGAATGAATTTTGTAGTGAGCAAAGCAGGGAAGGAAAGAATGAGGAAAGGAATGACAAAAACCAACACCGGGTGAATGAATGAAGTCACACTTCTTTCACTTAGCGCCTGCATGTCCCTCCCGTTCATTCTGTTGTTGCCTGCATGTGTTCCTGCCTGTCTGCCTGCAGGTGCTCTCTTAGTCCTGAATGCCCTTCGTTCGGGTCTCTTGACACAGTCGCCGTCTCCCGCGACCTCGAAGAAGACCAGTCTCTGTCTCAGGGCCAGCCCTCCCCGTTCTCCCTGTCCCTCCTCCCCCTCCTACCGTTCAGGCAAATCCTGGAGCCCAGGGAGGAAGAGAATGAGTCCCTCCCTACAAATGAGGAGGCTTCAGGCCGCACGGCCCGGGTCTCTCTGTGGCCCCTCCCCGGCAGCCTCTTCTCCCGCTCCGTCTCTCCCAGCACCGTCATGTTCAGTGGCTTGCTCCACCTCCAAGCCCCCCCTCAAGAAATGTGTGGGCATCGCGATCAGTCAGGAAGCCCCGCCTCCTTCTCCAACACCCATGAGACACTCGAGTAGTCATGCTGAGGGAAGTTTCATGAGGGGGTGCAGTGCGTGTGCCAGTGCAGAGATTGCCCTGGAGGAGTGCAAGGGGAAGGCTGCTGTACTGGAGATACAACTTCAGCACATCGTGTCTGTGTGTAGTGACGTGTTGCAGTTAGAGAAGCTCGAGAATGGAAGGTTCGAGATTGATTTCACTCAAGAGGATCCGCTGAGATGGTTCGAGAGTCTCCTGGCAGTGCAGAGAGAGACGTTCAAATCAAACCAAATCAGGTTGCATGAGAAGGTAACAGTAGCACCTGAACTCCGTGACTGGATCAATGTTAAAGGGAAGGAAGAGGGAGATTTTGATGAGGAGGGAGACAGTGTATCTGTTGGTCTGGCTGCCTGGCTGCGTCTCGGGCAGGCAGCTCAAAACTTCTTCTCAAATGCAGTGAAGTTTTGCCCCAAGGGTGGGAGGGGGGAGGTCACAGCTGAGTTGGAATTGCACCCCTGCTCCGCCCCCCCGCCGAGTGAGCCTACCGTGAGTTTGCGGGAGGAGGAGAAGAAGGGAAGTGGCAGTGATGTCCGGTGGGTGAGACTTCGTCTGAGCGTTCGTGACAATGGAGTCGGAATTGAGTCGGCGGAGGGGAAGAATCTTTTTCTGCCTTACTCACAAATTCGCGCAGGGGAATTCCAAAAAGGTAAGTGAGTCAGTCCTCTTTTTGTTGCATGACAGAGGTGCCTCGACGGATAAATATTTGCTTTTGCCTCCCTGAGCCTAAAACGATTCAAAGACAAAGACCAACAGACCGAAGGACAGGCACGCTCGGACGTTGACGCTCTCACACTCATCGATAGAGAGGGGAAAAGAGCGATGATCAAGGAACTTGTTGTGGAGACAAGAGGCAGCAACATATTGGCAGTAGAAAACTCTTGTGAGATGATTGGACAAGCGAATCTTATCTTAATTGACTCTTGACGATGACTACTTCGGATGACTTCTTGATTTCTGCATGCATGCGTGCAGGTGGAGGTACAGGTCTTGGGCTTTGCATCTCGAAGGAGTTCGTGGATCGGCACAAAGACGGGAAGATCGGATTTCGTTCAGAGGGCAGGGGCACGGGGGCAGATTTCTTTTTCGAAGTCACGATACCTCTCGAGCAGGTGAGAAATGAAGAGGCAGAGGGAGAGGAGAATGAAGGAGGAGAAACGGTGTGGAGACAAGAAGGTTCCCCCAGAGAACTAACCACAGTCTGCGGAGAGGATGTGAAGGAGATGGGAGGTGCTTTGGGGGAGAGTGTGACGCCAACCCCACGAACTCCGAAGGCGACAGTCATTGGGGAGATTGCTCTCCCCCCCCTTCCTCCTTCTGCTCACGATCCGAGATTGTCTTCTCTGCCCGTTCTGCTGGTGGACGATTCGATGTTTGCCCGCATGGGCATTGCATCTCTTCTGCAGCGTCTGAAAATTCCGTTCGTGGAGGTGGAGGATGGCAGTGAGGCGGTGAGAAGGGTCGAAGGTGGAGAGAGGTTTCGTCTAGTGTTGATGGACAGAAATATGAAACATCTCGATGGAGAGTTGGCCACAGCACAGCTGCTCGCAGTGATTAGGGAGGCAAGGGAGAAGAGCCAAAGAGAGAGGCAAAACAAGGAGTCGAATCTGCCTCACGACAATGCAACAGAGTGCCCACCCTCCACGACCGACGAGTCTAGATTCTGTATCAATGTGCACACAGAGACGCTAAACGACGAAGAGTGGCGTCGCGGCGTGGAGCCGCTGGTTGTCGGTCTCACAGGGGATGTTGGTGCAGAAGCTACAAGTGCGTTCCACCAGGCGGGTGCGTTTGTGTGTCTGCAAAAGCCCCTGACGGCAAAGGATCTCAGGACTCTCCTTGACTTCACCAAAGTGTTGTCAAAGACAGAGAACTAGACAGGTGGTGTGTGAAAAAGAAGACAAGGCAGTGAAGACAGGGAGAAGTAAGAAAGTCATGTTAACTCCACGAAAATGTACACGAAAAAGTCCTCGCAAAGTAAAGAAGAGAGAAAAATAAATCTGCCGGAGAGACTGCAGGCAGACTGTCTGAGGGAAGTCAATCTGCAGAAAAACCAAAAGGAAGTTAAGGGACAAGCGAATCTCTAGCAAACGGTGCAGTCGATCGACACGCCCAATGCAGAGAGGTCAACAGCTTTGCTTCCCTTGTACGCATGGAATTGGTTGCTTGTTGTTGATGTGTAGGAGGTGAAAGAAGGCTCAGGGGGTTCATTTCCGTTGTGAAATAATGAAACCCGCTCGTTTCTTCTTCCGTTTATTCATTCCGTCAGTGTGTGTGTACAGCAACATCGTGTATCGAGTCGCATGGATGATCTCATCAGACGACTCGACAGAACATCAAGGGTTTGAGAAAAGAGTGAATTTATTCATGTCTTTGGATGAAGGGGGTGGGTGAAACTTGGAAGCCGGTCACGCAGATTAAAGAAGTTCGTGTCTTCTTCAAGTTGATGGGCCAGTCGTCCTGTTGATGCTGTGTGTCAGTCGGTGTTTTAGTTTCACGATCCGGGAACTTACTTAACATCAGCATATTCTTTCCTTCTCCTCTTGCTCTCCTCTGCATTCATGCGGCCATCTCTTCCAAACCTGGTGGCTGCAGTGGCTGCATACGAAGTTCGATTTTTCTCTCTTTCTTCTCTTCGTCTGAGGACTCGACTGCCTCACACGTTGTTTCGTTTGTGTAAAAAGAAAAAAGGGTGTCTCCTCCTGGCTTTCTCTCCCTTTTCTCTTTTCTGAGAGCTCCATCGTCATCTCTCTCTCTCTCTCTCTCTCTCTCTCTCTCTTTCTCTCTGACTGAATATCTGAGAGAGAATCGCTTGAGTTTTGAGCCGTTGCCTGCTCGTCTCTCTGATTTGATCTGCTTTCCAGCCTTCCGCTTTGGAGAGCCCGTTACCAGTGTCTTGCCTCTATCGGCAAGATTCATTGCGTCTTTCGAGCTTGCAATGTTATGCTTGCATCCTGTGGCAGAACGACGCAGTTACAGCCGCCCCAGTATGAGTTAGTTCATATTGGTAATAATAGGTTATAATAGATATATATGAAACACTGGAATTCATACTGTAAGTAATATTTAATGAGATTACTACCATGATGATTCAGTAGCAGACTCACAAACTTAAGAAGGTCTGATTTAAGGTCAGCTAAACTTAGGTAGGGTAAAGTAAGGCCAGGCTGGGGTTTCCATCCTAGTGTGTCTTAGTTTATTTAAATTATTATTGATGTTATACATATATCTAGACATGCATGGTTATAAATGTTTCTATAACAGTTTTATATACCGCAGTATGCCGCAGTAGCTATGCACATTCTATATGACATTTTAGGATATGTCGGGGCCAATAAGAGCTAACAAACTGCCGCTTTAAATGCGCCAGCGGGCATAGTACTTATTCAAAGTAATTCAAAGCATACAAACTAATATAAATTGAGGGACATACAAGGGCGCTAGAGTATAAATCTATGCATGCATTGGCATGCATACACAAAATGGCTAATGGCTTTCCTTCTTGTTTCGCATGTACACATTCGGTAGGGTTTCCAGAGTGTCAGTATATATTTTGGGGGAGAGGGGGGTTGGAACTTGAAAAAGGAGTATTAACGCAATATACTCACTGGTGGCTAGTTAATACCAGTTGAGTGAGTGCCTCGGGGGGCTATATTTACTAGTATTTAAGAGGTCAGCCATAATTTGATTCATGCAAACCATCAGGGGTTTGGGCATGTCTTGCCTGCATGCCAGTGTATGGACAAGTGGCGGGTGCCACGGTAATGTGCGTAAAATATGCTTTTCGGGGCTGCGTGCATGCGAATAATACAAATGCAACTAAATGCAACTCCATACGACTCGATGGTGCGAGTTGCTTGATGAACATCTATGATGAGGAGCAAAGCAATTAATTATAATTAATGCGATCGTAACACCATGCGAGTTGCTTGAAGGGCATAATCTGGAATTAGGGCGATACATGGCGACACCATGCGACACCGTAATACACCATAACAGACAGACAAACGTGATTGAAACATCGAACCCCCCCCCCAAATAAAAAAATGCGTTATGCGAGTGCGTGCGATCTCAGGGCCTCTCGGCTGATCTCAGCAGAGCTGAGCTGCCCAGTGCCCCCCGAGGCGACATTATAATCTATAATCTCTAACCCCTCGGCCCTACTCGGCCCCCGGATTCCTGGGCCTGGAAGCCTTATGCAACGCCGTTGCGCTATGTACGAGTCCCCGCTCTCGGGGACCGGCCTTCTTGAAGGCCGTACATATGCAGCGCGCGCATTTCCGGGCGGCCATCCCGGCCGCGGCCGCGCAGAACAATGCTGAACATGCTCCACATGCACCGCTGTATCTTGGCGCAGCCTCATCGCAGCCTCGCTTCAGACGGGGCGTTCCATGGCGTTCCTAATATGTTCCTAATCAGTACGAAAGAACAGCATAAACAGATGTCCGTATGTACACTTTTCTTAAGCTGGCGTTTTTCGCACCTCGGCAAAATTTAAGTGGGAGCCTTTCTGAGCGTATTAATACCCGCCAACCAACCGTTGTTCGGCTAGATCGCGAGACGGCTTTGACCTCCCAGTGAGGCAAGACAAGCCGCAAGACGGAAGGAACGGATCGGAGCGGCGAAGGCAAAGCAGACGCCTGACAGATCTGGCAAGCCGTCCTTCAGGTACATTTTCCTGGGTTCCGCTGCTCTGCATCTGCCCGCCCTCTTGAAAATTTGAAATCTGTGTCAGATTTGTGTTGGGGGAAATGCAGGAAGGCAGAGAGAGAAGAGAAGACGCAAGGTTGCGGAACTCAAAACCCAGAAGGAGTGTGTTCTTTCATCATTTTGCATTGGTCCAACAGACCTTCTACCATGCCTCTGCCATACAATGACGTGCAAAGGATGTGTCAAAAGGATCAGCTGACTGCCAGGCAGGGGCTTTGCGTACTGGTCTGCTTCCGTGAGCAAGCTGAGATGACACCTGGGTGGATGTGGATAGATACGTGCACTGTCTGTTGCTCTTTCTGGAGAACTCTCCGTTCGTCCTTCCATTTCACTAAACCTTTTTAGACCTTCCAAGTGTGCCTCTATGCATAACCTGTCTGCGAGGCTTGGAGGATCGGGTAAACCGGCTGCCTGTGTGCAGGTTGAGGCGAGACGAGAGGGGACGAGAGGAGACGGTCCATCCGACTGACCAGCCCAACCCAAGGAAAGAAAAAAGCAGGAAGGATGCAGTCTCTAAGGGCCACACTAACAACCCCAGAGTCCAAAGTGGACGAGGGTATCATTTCGCTCTTCGTCAGTCAAGCAGATAGGCAGGAAACCTCCAACCCTGCATGACTCTCTGTACGTCTCTCTCGCTCCCTCCGTCCCTCCTTCCCAGGCTTCCCTGCCTCTCTCCCCTGTCTGTCTGTCTGTCTGTCTGTCTGTGTCTCTGTCTGTCTCTGTCTGTGAGTGTGTGGGGGGGG
>JAHBMJ010000698.1:61476-73088 GCA_018398765.1 Chromera velia | reverse complement strand
GGGGGGGGGGGGGGGATCCGCGTGTGTGTTGTGTTGCCGTCGTGGATCGCCTTCTTCTCTCCCCCATGTGCTGTCAGAACGGGCGGGAAGACCCTCCTTCATCTCTTCCTTCCCCCGTTATCCTTTCTTCCTTCCTTTCTTGTTACAGGAAGGGTACAGTCAGTTCTTCTTGAGGATCGCTTTCGGCATCAAGTTGGCTGTCTTCGTGGGAATCTTCATCATGGCATGTGTTATCGGTCTGTCCTCTCTCTCTCTCTCTCTCTCTCTCTTTCTTTTTCTGTCTCTCTGTCTCTCTCTCTTTCTTTTCCTTTCTTTTTTCAATGAAATTTGTAGATCGCTCTCTTTTCTGCCCCCCCGATTCCGTTTATACCTCCCTTTCTTTCTCTCTCTTATCGTTCTGTCTACCTCCTCATCTGCCCGTCACGGAGGCTTATCTCTCTGTATCGTGGTGACTTCTCCAAGCGACACAGTGGGAAAGGAAAGGAAAGGAAGGGCATGAAAATGGGGAGGGAAAATTGATGGGAAAAAATGTCCTCTCTCTCTGGAGCACCTTTTTGTATGGACGGGGTATTGATATCGGCATGAGGCACCTCCTCTCTGATGAAAAATCAAGAAGTCGTCTGTCCCTTGCTCTGTCTTCCTTTGTTCACTTCTCTTTTTGATTTTTTTTAGATTTATTCTTCTATTCCTGCCTTCACTTGTCCATCCGCCCATCTCTGCTTCTATTCTTTTGTCTGTTGACGCATGCACCCAGGGGCTGAGTCCACCCAGAGCAGCTACCTGACAGAGGCCGATCTGATCCGGGGCGCCTCGACGCAGCAGTTCTACGTCAACGCCACATCCAGTGGAGACCCCGCAGTGAAGGCAGACGCCTCGGATGACGCCAAATACTCTGAGGTGGGGGGCCCTTTCTTTTCTTTTTTCTTTTGTTTGAATGGGTGGTGCAGGGCACTTAGCCCTCGGGATGGTCTGCTGCTTTGCTTACACTCATTCGCTTGGCGAGTCTGAACTGTTTTCCTTCTTCTTTTCCATCTCCTTTTGCAGAAGGGGAAGGGGAAGAACACCTCCCCTTTCAGGACATGAATCCCATTTGTTGTTCGGCTTCCTTCCTTCCTCTTTGTATCTTTGCTGTCGTCACTTGATCGTGTCCTGTCACTGCATGTCTCTCTGTTTGCTTCTCTTTGTCCGTTCCTTCCTGACTGCATGTGTCCGAGCAGGAGTATGCAGGGGGGTTTGTGACCTTGAATCTTCTCTCCATTCTCGGAGCGCTGTACCTGGGCCTGTTCCAGGTCGGTCGGTCGGTCGGTTAGTGAGAAGATGAAGGGAATTTAGTTGTCTGTCTGTCTAACTTGGTTCCTCTTGTCCAGGGTCACGGACACTGACCCTTCCTTGAATGTGATTAACCCGCATGGCTCCCTCGTATTCCCTTCCCCTTCTCTTCCTTGTTTCTTTCTTTCTTTCTTTCTTTCTCTTTCTTTCTTTCTTTCTTTCTTTCTTTCTTTCTTTCTTTTCTTTCTTTCTTTCTTTCTTCCTCCCTTCCTTCTTTCGCCATTGACGTAGATTCGTTTCCCTTTCTCTCTCTCTCTCTCTCTCTCTCTCTCTGGCCCCCACTTCCAAAGGTTTCCCTCCAGCCCTCTTTATTCTCTCTGCATGCATCCATCCACCTTCTCTTCTATCGGCTCGCGCACATCCAAAGCGAAAAGAAAGAATGAATAAGACCACTGGTTAATTCCACTGCATGAGTGCCTGCAGTGTCTCCTGAGTGCCTCCCTAGAGGCGCCTCGGTGGGGCTCCTCGCGGTTCGCCCGGGCGGGTGCAGAGGTGATCAAGCTGGGCGTGATTGTGCAGATCCTCTCGTTCGCTTCCAAGTGAGTGCACCGACCTCTTAGTCAGACAACGAGGGGTGGGGGATACCAAAGAGGTAGTCAGGACCTCTGGCTTTCGTTTGTCTTGTGTCCTCGAAAAGAGAATCAGACACCCTCAGTCTGCACATACACGTCGTCATGCGGGCACATCCCACAGGACTCTGTGCGTGCGTGTGTGTGTGTGTGTGTGTATGTGTGTGTGTGTGTGTGTGTGTGTGTGTGTGTGTGCGTGCGTGTGTTCATTTTGCTACCTGGCTGTGTGGCTGCTTATCTGTTTGTCCCCACACGTCTGTCTGCAGCTTTGCCTACTGGACCGTGTGCGCATTCGCCCGCAACGACCCGACAGTGGCTGCTTCCAAGTTTGCCTTCATGCGCCTTTCGGGGTCTCCATGGATCTTCTTCTTCCTCTCGGTCCGTCTCCGTCTGTACTGATTCATTCGCTCTCTGTGTGTGTGAGTCGGTCCGTCTGTTCGTGAGATGGCTCTGTGTGTGTGTGTGTGTCCAATTTGCCTTTCTCCTTCACTTCAGTGATGACTGACCGAGAGAGGCTCTTCTCGGGCTTCCTATTCGTTCGGAAGAAGTTTCGTTTTGTTCTGCATTCCTTCCTCCACTCTCCCCCTTGCGGGTCCTTCAGATGGATAGAGACGGTGTTGAATGAAGAAAAGAGGATGAGAATCCTTTGTCGAAGCCTGGCTGCCTGTCGGCCTACCTGCATGCAGGTGTGCGTTCCAGTCCTGAAGGCGGCTGCTAGTTTGCTGCTCGGCCTCGGTAGGTGTGTTTCTCTCCTTTCTTTCTCTTCTCCTCTCTTTTGTCGACCCCTCCTGTTTTTTTTTCTTTATTTTTCCTCTCTTTTGTCGACCCCTCCTGTTTTTTTTTCTTTATTTTTCCTCTCTTTTGTCGACCCCTCCTGTTTTTCTTTATTTTTCCTCTCTTTTGTCGACCCCTGATGTTTTTTTTTCTTTATTTTTCCTTTCCTCTCTTTCCTTTCTTTGGGCTGGCTTTCTCTGCACTTTCGCCTTTTTTGACTTGTGGGGATTTTTCTTTTCGATGGCCCGACCCAGCAAATTGAGATAACGGTGTGCCTGGTTTCCCTCTCTCTTACTTTCTCCCGTCTCGCATCGCGCCGTTTCTGCTTCCTTTTCCTTCTTTCTTTCTTTCTTTCTTTCTTTCTTTCTTTCTTTCTTTTTTTCTTTTTTTCTTTCTTTCTTTCTTTCTTTCTTTCTTTCTTTCCTTCTTTCACCCCGACTGTATCGGGTCATACGAAGGGCCAATCAGAATCGACGCAGACATGTATGTCGATGATTTGATTTGATTCGAGGATGCTGTGGTTGTGCGTATCTTTTCTTATTTGCAGGAATTTTCCTTCTGGAGTCCTTTCACGAGACGGGAACGAGTCAGGTTCTCGCCTGGCTGGTGTTGGGGTTCTACGCTGCGACGGGAATGTTCGGGATGTTCTCGCTGGTGGTGAGGATGCCTGCGTACAACGAGATCTGGAACTTCCTTCGGTGAGTGATTTCGCCTGTTTTTTTGTCTGTTTGCTTGTTTGGTAAGAAGTCGATTCGTCTGATTTGGGGAGAGAAGAATGTAATTGACATAACACCACCGTGTATCGTGGAGGAGGCAACTCGAAGAAAATTGTCTGCTGCCGATTCACGTGGGTTGGAAAAAAACGGGATTGAAGGAAGGGAGTAAGAGTGTTGACAGATGGCCGATAGACAGCAGCAGGGAAACCAGTGCGGCTTCAAAAGATCTGTTTGATCGTTTCCTTTGCCCTCCCACGTATCAATTATGGACGCCATCTCCTTTCTGTCGGCCAGCATTTCGTCACAAAGAAGCAAAGAAACGTTTTTTCCTTCTGGCTTTCTGCCTCTTTCTGTCTCTTTCTCCCTTCGTGCGCGTCTGCTTTTACGTACGTACGTGTGTGTGTGTGTGTGTGTGTGTGTGCAGTGACATTTGCTACTTTGGTGCCCTTGTGAGCGCTTTCGTTTGGGCCCTTCTCTTCGAACCCGTCGCCCTTGAACATGCGAAACCGGAAATTGAACTGCAAGAGGTTTGTCTGTTCAATTGGTTGAGTTTTGGGTTCTTCGACTGGGAAGCATTACCCTCCTCCTTCCTCCCGCCAGACAGAGAAAAGCTCATTCTTTCTTCTTCTGTTTTTGCCGTTTGAGCATTTGACGGCGTCCCGTCGCGTTTTTGTTTCTTTCCTGATTCCTGAACTGGCGCTAGCAGGCCGGATCTGAGAACTCGTAGTACCGCCTTCCGATCCTGGCCACCCCACCATGATGAAAATCATATGCGTTCATGCAATTAAGAAGAAGTGTTCATGCATGGAGTCGAGGCATACATCTTTGTCGGTAGAGGTCACCCCTGCCCTCTCTCTCTTTCCTGGATGGACGTGTGGTTTTGCGTCTTCAGCCTTCCTCACCCAGACTTTGTTTTCGCTCACGTGTGTGCAACTCTTCCGCTTTTCGTCTCTGGCGCGTTCTTCCTCTGCAGGCTGCAGGCAGCGGAGGCGCATACGACGTCTCTTACGGACCCATCCCGGGAGAGCCCATGATGCCCAATCCCCTCACACCCCACAATTCTTTCGAGGAGGTCCAACAGAGACAACAGGGAGCGCTGACTGCCAGTGCTCGGACGGGCTCAGCGAGGGGTTCTATGGCTGCTCCGGGGGGGTTGGCTGTGACTCCGCCTCTCCCTCCTGCTCCTGCAGAGTGAGGATGAGTTGGTTGGTTCCTTTGTTGATTCGATCGGGGTTTTCTTCTTTTAATTCAATCGGCACACTGGATGGATTGTGTGGACGGGAGGGAGGAGGGGTGAGAAGAGAGGATGTCCAGATGATCAGAGAGGGGCTGACGGGGGAAGATGGAGCAATCAAGTGAGAAGAAGAGAAGCGGGGTGGCTAGGGACTATTGCAGCGGTTTCTCTTTTACAATGATTGGAACAGCATGTCTTTCCGACTGCGTCCCGGCCCAAACGGTGTTTTTTCGCTCCATCGTTTCTCCTGCCATCTCAGGTCTATGCGCATCTAGATCCGCTCTCATGCATATGGTTTTACTTTTACACAGGTGTTTGACTGAAGTGTCGTATCTCTCTTGGATTGGTACAATGTCACTGGGATTGACGTGCTTGTAACATGCATTTCAGTGGAATTGATTCAAATTTCAAATTTTAAACCTATATGCCACTGGCAGTGTTTGTTTGCTGTATGCTTCACCCTACCGTCTCTTGAAGTAAACTAGGAAGTAGAGCTAGGATCTTGAAGAAGACTTGCATCTAGACTTGCATGAACATGGACTGCCAGGAGCTAGGCTCCAACGGCTGTAGTCATTAGTTCATTCATGCATTGTGTCTACTAGAATCATTCACAAACTGACGCTACGCTAATTTTTACTTCTTATATATATAATAATATATATTATATATAAAGTGTATACTATATGATATATATAGTTAAGTAAAGAACCCTCAAGCGATCGAGGAAGCTCAACGTACGACACTTAATTGTCAGTTTACAACAGTCAAATATTCAAAAAGGTAATGGAGATCGAAGAGTCTAATTAAAGCTTGCCGCTCTTCTCTTTCTAGACGATATTCAAGCCATGCAACGTATATGCTCTCCTAGTCTGAGTCCTAGACTCTTTCAACTTTTAAATGAAAATTTAAGCCTCGTAAGCGAGTAATTTTACTTTCTGAAGTTGAATCTGAACCATAGAAAACTAGGCAGAAAACCAAGCCACTACTTTTTAAACTATCGACTCTCTCCATGGACCATGGGAACTGTGACCTCAGTATCAGATGTTTCTAACATGGTTCATTAAAATTGTGCTTTCTAAAAACGTCTTGACATCAAGTCTAGCTGCGCTTCCAACAAGAAAAATGACTGTTCTGGTGACTGTTAAAGTCACTATTTAATGACATCATCTAAAAAGTTTGCTAGCAGGTTTGACAGACTAGATGAAACATGCAGATGATTGCTAGGATCATGCTAGGATGATTGGTTGATGCTTAAAAAATATTTCGCTCTACCTTAGACTCTAACAGACTCTAGCTGCCCTTAAAAACTTCTCCATACAATAATAAAAAGACGACGCCTTCACTGGTGGTAAGGTTTGATTGAAACCCCGCCTGTGTGGTGACACACAGCGGTCTACCATGCAGTATTAACAAATAATTAAAGTTAGTCATTGAATAATTTTAAACATCTATCATGTGAAGTGAAATTTTATGTAAATGGTTTTCATATGAAGTCACTGTACAATACAGCATCGAGCATATGCTCTCCTTTTAACGTGTGACACAGTGTTTACTCCCGTTTATGGCTTCCTTTGCGGGTCCACCGCGCATTCAGGGTCAAGAGCTCTATCAAGATCCGTGTCTCTTGTACCCACCTAAAGGTCTACACTCTTATGCCCCCCCTCGGGTGGAAGAGGGCCCCCCTCCCACTTTAGGTCCTCTCTCAGGCTCTCTGCCCTACAGGTCCTGAGGCTCCACACTCATCACGTCATCCCCAACATCGAACTGCTCCTTTGAAAGATCAATGGAAGTCGCATCCAGCCCCGCCGGCACATGACCCCCTTCCCCCTCAGGGTTATCGTTCTCGTCTAGCAGCGGTGCCTCTGTGAGTTTGAATTCCACATCGATCGGCAGACTCTCCCTCGTTCTAGAGTTTCCGTCGAGATTACCCCCCTCTGGATCGTCTCCTAAGGGGGGCAGGTTTGCTGGTATTACTTGGTCAGTCTTCTCCGGTAGCTGGACAGACACTTAAGAACTGTCTCTGTAGCCTCCGGACTGAACCCCTTAAACTCCAAACACTCTCTAAAAGAAGCGGCGTGGGGGGTGGAGTTTAGCTTGGATGGCTCTGCACCCTCCCGAAACACTACTCGGAGTGTCACTACCACCAGCTGACCAGAGGTTAAGGAGGAGGCTGGCTTCGAATTCTTGGATAGCTCTATGAACTCAAGGGGTCCGGAGGGAATGAGAAAAGAAGAAAAGATCCGAGGGGGTCCTTCTCGAAGCTTGCTTCTGGGTCTTTTTACTGTGGTTGGCTGCTCCTCCTGCATGACTGCCCTATGCTCCCTCATCGCTGAGGTCCCCAGCTCGGACACATGGGGCCCCAGCATTTTATAATTGAATATTGAAATGTCACATGAACGGCCTGTGAAGTCCTCTGCCGATATCCAGAAGGTTCCATCGTTTCTCTCTTTCAGCCCAACCTTAGAGGCCACCTCTGGGTGCTGAGCTCACTCGGTGCTGTAGTCGCTCCACGCATCACTCCACTCGACTCTGCCCCACGGATTTTGAATCTACATTCATTTAATCAGCTCAATTTATTCATGTACGCATGCCGTAGCACACCTTTAGCACATTCCACACTGTCATATTCTGGTTCCATCGACATTTTTTGACACTTAATTCCCTTTTACAATTAAGTTCGTCTAGTTCTGCATGCTCTGTGCTTACAGAGAGAGGCCAAACTAGAAGCCCGCCCCGATCCCTGTATATGCATGAGGACGCAGTCTGATGCTTGAGCTTCTTTCTGTTTGTACAGATCGAGTGAGCTCCAAGTCATCTGAATTGAATGTAGACATCGTAAAGTCTATTTGGTATGTTCAGAATTGAATGCATTTAGTATGTTCAGAATTGAATATATTTGGTATGTTCAGAATTGAATGTATTTGGTATGTTTAGAATTGAATGCATTTGGTATATTTAGAATTGAATACATTTGGTATGTTCAGAATTGAATGCATTTGGTATGTTTAGAATTGAATGTATTTGGTATGTTCAGAATTGAATGCATTTGGTATGTTCAGAATTGAATGCATTTGGTATGTTCAGAATTGAATGCATTTGGTATGTTCAGAATTGAATGCATTTAGTATCTTCAGAATTGAATGCATTTAGTATGTTCAGAATTGAATGCATTTGGTATGTTCAGAATTGAATGTATTTGGTATGTTCAGAATTGAATGCATTTGGTATGTTCAGAATTGAATGCATTTGGTATGTTCAGAATTGAATGCATGGAGATTCCGCGTACTAGACATGCAAAGACAAAACTGACTGCGCAAGAAGTCTTCCGATGAGTCTAAAAGAGCGTGATCGGGTTAAATTTAAAGAAAAATATATACGCAAAAGCTAGACATGCATGCGGGCAAAATTAAATGACCTTGACGAGTTTCACGCCCCTCCTTGAGTAGGTCTGGAGGATTGTGTATACGTGTCTACCCACAAGTCCCGTGGTGCTTAATTTGTTTCTTTTTTTTAGAAATGCGCATTCCACCGGGCCTCTCCGGTTCTTGAGGGCATCTGCCACAGCCTCAAAGATCGCAGCGTTAGTCTTCGTCTCCTTCCGGAACTGCCCTGCCCAGGGCCTGATGGTCACTCTCCACTCATCCTCCCTGCGAATAAACATTGATCCCATATATACACACACACATACACACACACACACATACACACACATACACACACACACACACACACACATACACACACACAAAGAGAGAGAGAGAGAAGAGAAAGAGAGGTTTGCTCAATTACTCACTTCAGTCGTTGTTGCTTCAAGTGAAAGAAGCAAGCTTGCCAAGATCAATTTGAACGGCCATGCATCAATCAGAACCGGGTCCATAGGTTCAGAACAACAGTGACCAAAATATTTAATTCTGAGCCACCAAAGATATGATCCCACAGGCACATGAATGGATGGCTAACTGACTGACTGACTGAAGGTACGAATGGATGGATGGAAAAGAGAGTGAGTGAGTGAATCAACGAACGAACGAACAAACCAACGAATACATAATTGAATGAAAGAAAGACAAAAAACAAGTAAGCAAGAAGGAAAGACGGAAAAACAACTTGAAAGCCGCCCGACCCACTCATTGACGGTTGGAACGATGAAGAGCTCTCCCCATGTTGGCACTTCCATTACTCAAAGGTGTCGGGGGGCTTTCCAAGCATCATCTGGAGGAGACCGTAAGTGTGCAGCCCTGCGTTTATGTATGTATGTATTCTGTATGAAAGTATTCTGTATGAAAGTAAACTTTCCGAGCATCATCTGGAGGAGACTGTGAGTGTACAGCCCTGCATCAGGAATGCAAGGACATCTTCATATGTAAAGATTCAATTCATTCAAAGGGAATTCATTCTTCATTCATTCGTTCGTTCATTCATTCATTGATTAACTTGTTCAGTAAGACAGACAGATAGACAGACAGACAGACAGACAGACAGACACAGACAGGCACAGACAAGCACAGACAGACACAGACAGACACAGACAGACACAGACAGACACAGACAGACACAAACAGACATAGACAGATGCAGACAGACACAGACAGACACAGACAGACACAGACAGACACAGACAGACACAGACAGACACAGACAGACAGATACAGACACACAGACGCAGATAGATAGACACAGACAGACAGACACAGACAGACAGACACAGATAGACACAGACACAGACAGACATAGACAGACACAGACAGACACAGACAGACACAGACAGACACAGACAGATACAGACACAGACAGACATAAACAGACACAGACACAGACACAGACAGACACAGACAGACACAGACAGACACAGACAGACACAGACAGACACAGACAGACACAGACAGACACAAACAGACACAGACAGACACAGACAGACATAAACAGACACAGACAGATACAGACAGATACAGACAGACACAGACAGACACAGATAGAGACAGACAGACATAGACAGACATAGACAGACACAGACAGACACAGATAGACATAGATAGACACAGACAGACATATACAGACAGACAGGCAGGCAGGCAGACAAACAGACAGACAAACAGATACACAGGCAGTCAGACAGATAGACAGACAGACACAGACAGACAGGCAGGCAGACAGACAGACAGACAGACTCTGTATTGGACATTTATCTTCAAAAAGATTACGACAAAGTCAGACTGACCGTTATCCGGAGAGAGATTCCAGCCTTTCCCATTCCACTTGATGATTGCCTTCTCCAAAAAGAGCGCCTAACAATCTGCCCCTCCATGCCTAGACGGCCTTCCAGAGTAAAAGATCGGGGGTTTCTTCCACCACCACTTGCACGGCAGGTAGGAATCAATCTCCACATTTCTGTACTCGTCTTTCAAAATGTCATAAAACTGGACCTTCACGGGGTTGCAGAAAATTAAATGAATTTTGATGCATACAGAGAAATCTTTGTATATGCATATCAATGTATGCATTGATCTAAACATACATCTGATCCGAGTCACCCTCTAACACTCTATTGCTACGTTGTTACACAACCAGCTACAAGGCTGCACACATTTATGAATATTTCTTGAACTGCAATCCAGAGGACAGCCCCGAGAGGGAAGGAATGCCTTCGATGGAGATCCCCCACTAACGTGTTCCTTTGCGGAATGCAACCTCCAGTCTCTCTCTCTCTCTCTCTGGATTCTTTTTATACATATAAAAATAAATTAAATTCTGTATGAAAATAAATGCCTCCAGTCTCTCTCTGGATTCTACGAAGACGAAGAAAGAGAAGCATGATCGAAGTCGTCAAATTTCCGTGGGAAAGCATCTATGTGACGATTGTCACGTCACGCACGGAAGCAACCCCTTTCATTTCCTGTCTCTCAGCTTTTCCCCTTCTCACCCGTCTTTGGGGATGTTTTTTGATACGAAGACGCTCTTGATGGTCTCTGGATACTCTGCAACCAACACATGCATGCAACAGAAAGTCCTTTCATCCATATATGTATCTATTCACACGATCGGCATAGCTAGAGAGATACATGCAAATGAGTACAATGAACAGAATTCGGTAATATCGTGCAGGTCATTATCAACGAGTACAGCTAGAGTGCATTTACATCAACACACAAAGTCCAATGAGTGCAGCCATTGGAACTCAAAAACAATTAAACGGGGCGAAATCTTTCCGGACAATCTCTATACTATCTGCCACCACATGCTGCAAATAAATCATACAGCTCGCAAGAGGCCTCCATGCATCAACTCGGATGGAAGGAACTGTGGCACTGCAGGAACACTAGAGTGAGCAGTATATTGCAAATTCAAGCCAGTATGAGCAATCTCCCTCCACTTCCTCCCTCTCTCCCTAGCTCATTTCTCACCTGCAAGAGATGCCAAAAGAGCCCACATCCAGCAGTTCCCCACAGCGCCCTGGTTGGGTCTACAGGGTCAATACCGTCGAAGAGGGGGGCGTTGTCTGTAGCGAATGCGATGGGAAGCATCTGTACCTTCTCACTGGGAAGCTTCAGGGCTTCCAGCGACGTTTTTTGCACGGTAAACTAAAAGAGAGAAGAGTAAATTGTACCTGTGAAGAAAATATGCGAAAGAAAAAAGAGGGCGTACACATGGGTAGCATCCATCGGGCCTCCATGCTGGCGAGATTGGGGGCCTTTCTCTCTATATGTAGAAGAAAACAAAGAGAGAGAGACCATTGGTAACTTGATGAAACGTGTCAGGCGATAAGTATATACACATACATTTGGCTTGGCATGCACACAGTGTTTGATTTACACGGTCGCATGCCTGACTGACTGACTGACGTCATGCGGTATTTTGGGATCTTTCCAGTACGCATCTATGTCGGGTTTCTAAACTGCGTGGATTTTCATTTTCGCGTCTCCCCAGTTTGCTGTTACTGGGGAAGTTCCCGTGCCGTCTCCTCGGGACTTCCTGTTATACTTCGTGCCTTCT
>JAHBMJ010000698.1:48976-58976 GCA_018398765.1 Chromera velia | reverse complement strand
CGATTGAACGAACAAACGAACGACCGAACGAAAGAAAGAAAGAAAGAAAGAAAGAAAGAAGGAAAGAGAGAACGAACGAACGAACGAACGAACGAATGAACAAAAGAAAGAAAGAACGAACAAACGAACAAAAGAACGAACGAACGAACGAACGAAAGAAAGAAAAAAAGAAAGAAAGAAACAAAGAAAGAAAGAAAGAAAAAAAGAAAGAAAGACGGATAGAAAGTAAGAAAAAAAGAAAAAGAAAGGGAGAAACATAGGAAATATTCAGCGAAGAGATCGCTAAATGGAAAAGAGAGCAACTCTCATCTGGAGTACACATGGATAAATGATGATAAATGATGTAGATAAAGAAGCTAGGTCGCAACTCTCTACCCGTATTGTCTTGCACCATCCGTTATCCCTCCTAGCTGGCAATATCTCACTGTCTGACCCAGAAAGGCGATGAAGTTCCACTTCCCCTGTCCCTCTTGGTTCTTCCTTTTGCTACAGCGAGAGTGCCTGGTTCAAAATCTCAAGCGCTCCTTTGAAGCCCTTTACGTTCTTTGCTGCAACAGCCTTGGCAGTGAGACCAGACACAGTCTGCCCATTCCTTCCCGCCCCCTCCTCTTTCTCCTGCTGGGTCTCCAAACGCCGGTACTTCTCGAGAGTTGAAGCCACTGTCTTCAGCATGGGGTGGGAGGCACCCAAGCTCTCTTCTGCTTTGTGTAACACTCTCTGGAAGCGCTGTCACCCCTCTTCCATCCGCCCCCCCTCACAGAGCGCCCTCGCTATGTTCATTGCAACAACAACACCCAAAATCGGCCACTTTCCCTCTGCCCCCATTCCCTTGGGAACTAACAGTGTAAACGCACCCTCAAAAAGAGACAGGGACTCCCGCGGCTTTCCTATGTCCCGCAGTGCACAACCAATGTTGTTTTGGATTATGGGAATCAATTGAGAGACTTTGTGTTGTTCTGCCAACTTCAGTGTAACACCGTAGGCTTCAAAACCCTCCTCGTACCTTTTTAGGGTGGTCAGCGCAGCGCCTTTGTTCATCAACAGGAGTGCCAGAAGTTTGCTCTGTGGGCCTTCGTGCTTCTTCACTATGGCCTCACCCTCGCTGTAGGGAACTAAGGGCTGCTGGGAACTTCCCAGCTTATCTTTAAAAATTGTATCTCGTTCAATCTGGAGTATTGCCCTGCCCTTCCAGTAAGTCGATTCGTCAAGAACCGAAAAGGCCTGCCCGAAGAGGTCGACTGCCAACTGGAAGTCACCCTTTTGCTGGGCAGCCTTCCCCGCCTACACAAGCTTCTAAGCCTCCAACATTTTCCTCGCAGCTTCAGAGGCTGCGGCTATGTAGTCTGTATGGGCACGCAACACAACTCTAGTATCAGAGAATACATGTTTATACTTCAGTATAAGGAAGACACATAGTCAGGTGAGTCGAGCAGACGATGACAGAACATCTTAATTTGTTTGTGACTTCCTGGCAAATTGTATAGATATCAAAAAAGTCACGCTCGTATATACATCGTTTGGGGGCTGCAAACATGCATCCAATAACATATATACAATTACACATGCAGTGTTGCATTGCATGTTGCAATCATTATGTTGCATGCACCTGCATGCCGTTAATTATTTATCACTTCTTTCCACACAGTGTTGTGCACTGTTGCACAACAGTGCAACAGGTGTTGTTTAACTGTTGCATACTGTTACACAACAGTGCAACAGGCGTTATCTACAACAAACTGTGGAGTATACGTATTTTTCTGTAAGCAACATGCACTGCATGCATGCTTGCATGCAGCAGTGACTTGCAGTGTTGCATATGTGTTGCTAAGTTGTAACATGCACTCAATTTAATTTTCGATTCAATACAACACTGCGTCAAGCAGTTTACGCACCGATTAGTACCGATACAGCTGGACCAGAGAGATAATAAAGGTATCATACAGCTCTATCGCCTCGCTCAGCTCTGCTGAGATCAGCCGAGAGGCCTTGAGATCGTACGTACTCGCATAATGCATTTTTTCATTTTTGGGGGGGGATCTCTATCTATTACGGTATCGCCCGAATTCAAAAATATATCCCTCAAGCAACTCGCACGGAGCCGCGATCACACATACATTAATTATTTTGCATATGCGTGCCCCTCAAGCAACTCGCACAGAGTTGCAAGTGCATGCTTGCGCGGTCCCGAAAAGCATCCTTCATGCGCATTGCCGTGGCCCCCGCCCCATGCATGCATGCATGCACCTGCACAAGACATGCCCAAGCCCCCGATGGTATGTATCAATCATGATGATTGAGGGTTTTTTCATGCATGCCGTGTCCCCATATATGAGAGGCAGATCTAACCTAGTTTGTCGATTTGTTCCATCCTACGACAAACAAGAATAATGGAGATTCTAGGAAATAGATAGTCTCTTCAAACAGCTGAGATCTTATGTTGTCTGTACACGAATGTGTTAGTAGGAGCATACGGTCAATCTACCATAATCCAGTACGATCCAACAGGCTGCTGTCTGATTCCATTGCAATTCATCGAATACATGTTAATTAACCGACATACAAAAATACATGCATGCAAAAAACTTCGGAGACTGATTTAGAAGCTTTGCATACACGCCGAGCTAAACATTAATAGCTCGAAATCAGCATGCCAATTAATCGCAGTATTACGTCGATCTTTGCAAGCCGATGGATAGACTGTAGGCATGATTAGAGAACATACGTAGTGTCCCACGTGCGACGCCCCTCCATATCCATACCGGTGTCTTTTGTCTATCGCTGACGGTTCTTAGGTGCACTTGCGGAAGAAAACGACAACAAAAGGTTATAACGTTGGAAATCAGTTATATATAGATTATTTTAGAACAAAACAAAGAAAAGACAAACGCGCCTTCCAAAGAGAACGAAGGCCATCATCACCAGTCCGACAGACTGTAGACATGAACAAATTAAGTAAAAACAAAACAGGCCATCTCAGAATATACAACTCCAAAAACAGAAAAGTGAGTTCGTCAACCAAGACAACCGCAGGTGCATTACAAGAAAGAAGGGTCCGGATAAGATAAGAGGATATTAGGCCCTTCTTGGCCGAAACAGAAGGAACACAGGAGAAAGCATGCATCAAATGCACTCTACGAAGTGAAGGTAGGTTAGGAAAAGACGACCATCCTCCAGAAATAAGCAACAGAGAAAAAGCAACCAAATCACGAAAGAAATTAAGAAGAACATCCCGGTTAGGATTAACAGCAGCAAAAAGCAAAATCGAAGGAGATTGCGGTAAAGAGAAAAGACGCAGACCAAGCACCGTAGATCCCTTCTGACGTTCTAAAACGTACGCAGGACTGTAGAAGTCCTCCTCAAGTAACTTTTCCATCATGGGGTCATTCGGCACGTTACTCATACCACAGCCAGACCTAAAAACAATCGTTCTATCGTCCATGTATCTCTCTGTCATCCATTTCTCCCCCCCCCATGAAGGCTTTGATCTCATCCATGCAACAGAGTATTCTTTCCACGCAGTAAAAAATCGGGCCCCACCAGGAGAGCAAGGACTCTCTTGAGGAAACCCTTCATGCTGTCTGACCATCTTCCCTCGAACCCGAATTATATTCGAAACAAAATCAAGATTAATTATACGAGTCAGCATATCAAGAGGGCAAGAAAGTACATTCGCATAATTGCAGTGGAAGGATAAAAAAGCAACAGGTTTTAAGTAACGTCTCTAAGAATACCACTTCTCATCCTCTTCCGGACCCGCCTCTTTAATACAAAAAGACTTATGAGTGGGCAACACAACAAAACGATATCTAGAGGAAGAATGAATGAAATGAACAAAGTCATTCAAACAAGAAAAGAAATCAGCCCTAGGTAGAGAAGGAAAAAATGCTTTTATATCGTCCACCAGCAGACCAAGTCCACCCCGAGGCCAGTACAAATTAGAAAAAAGATAAGAGCCACGATCTGCAAGTCTCCCAAACCCTGAATTAAAGATCCCAACCTTATCCTAAAAAGCAAAGACAGAGTCAAAGTCACAATGCGGCGAAAAGTAAGAAAGACAGCCATTCAAAGCCTTACAAAGGAAAGAAAAAATCTCACGTCTGGCGTGTCTCTTATAAGATACCAATGGCCTGTACTTCAAAGAGGACCAAGACTCAGGGAGATCCCCCTCAACTCCCCACGACTTACGTTTCACCCAAAGGATCCCAATCCCAAAGTGGTGTTTCTTCCTGTCAAATTTCTTGAACTGATTCAAAAGAGACACCCATGCATCCTTTTCATTCGGAAAACCATTCTCCAGAAGGTCCAGAGAAGCAGAAAACTCACTCTCTCCAATTCTTCTATAAGAAGAATCAAAACGAAAAGCTCTCGCCACTGCCTCAATGTATTTCCCTTTACACAAAAAAGCCAGATCTCCTCTGGCCTTGTCAACTGGCACAACCGCTAGAGCAGTCAATAACTTTTTTATTGCCACAGACTTCCTTGGGACGGCCGGCCCTTTTCTTATTTGCCTGAGCATACGAAAGCGTTGAAACCCACCGCTCCCGAAGGTCGGCAACCATTGCAGGAGACAAGACCCCTTTCATCGACTTGCTTCTTGTATTCTGCTTCTCCCCCCCCCTTCCCATTGTCCTTCCTAGACCAACCCCCTCCTGAGTGCCACCATCAGAAGCGAGAACAGAACGGAGGAAAGACTTAATACCCTTCGAAACAACATTCTATGCACCAGTGTTAGGCCATAATTTAGCCTTGGAAGAAAAGTGAGGGGGAAGAGAGAAGAAAGATCTAAGAGAGGAAAACGCAGACAGTAGACAACATACATGACCATCAAGTAAAGGAAGATCAAATAATTCCGCAATTTCTATACAACGACATGACGATCCACAAGAAGAACCTTCACCCCCTCCTCCTTCCCCACAAATCCCATATATATTATCCAAAGTTTGTTGAAGATTAGTCAGCTTTGTGGAGAGAAGGCGAACACGTTTGACAACGGAGACACAGTTTTCCTTATCTCCTCAAACATGGCAAAATAAAAGGATTGGAAAAAAGATAAGTCAGCGAGGGGCACCCGAATCGTGATCAGCTCCCCTTTAAGCAAAGTCGCTGCTGACCAGCCATTCAACTCGCACATTCGTCTCACATTCAAGTCAAAAGTTACCCTCCCTCTCCCAAGAATCCCGCCCCTGGGCACCATGCGCATACATGCACTCAAATCATTCTTCGTCGCATCAAATGAACGAAGAGACGAATCGGGAAGGATCTTCTTGAACAATGCAGTCAGCAGTTGTGTATGAAAAAGAGAAATCACATCCCCTTCCCTTCTCTTCGCCCCCACACCCTCTGCACCAGTGACCCTGTAGAGGAAGAGGGAGCGAGATTGGAAAATGCCTCCTTTATCAACTCCTCCCGCCAACTTCGATATGTGAACAGAAGATTTAAGTCTCCTCCTCAGACTTGAAACCCTGTCACTACACCTGCACGGAATTGGGTGAACATCCCTTTTATTAGGGTCCCTCAAATTACGTACCGGATCATTCTTGAATCTCCTCAACACACCAACGGTATTCTATGTAGGTTTGTATGCACGAATACATAAGTACTCCATCATGCATAAATTCATCTGACCACCCCTAATCTTTGCAATAGGAAGGATAACAAAGAGGCCGTGTCTGGAAGCATCAGCAGACAAAACAGAATAGAAGCGATATGCATACCTACGACCTGTCTTATTACATTTCCTCCCAACGCGATGCGGTTTTAATGCACTCGTGAGGTGCTGAAAGAACCGATCAAGCGCCCTACCAACGGTACTTCCAATATAAAAGCCTCTCTTCCATCGTGACCAAATCAAATATATTACTCCCTTGTTCCACCATGATGCATCCTCTCCCACCCCAGCACAAGCATCCTTGACCTCTCTCAGAAACTTTAAGGAAGAATATTTCATATCAGACAGGCCCAACCATGTAGAAGCAGCCAGCGAATGGGAATATACAAGTCTCTTCAAACATTTCTGACCAAACCCTCTCTTAAAGACAGTCCGAAGCTTGCAAGAAGGATTTATCATATCCTCAGGGGACGCAGGCATAATATAGAGAGTGTATGAAGGTGGTTGTGTTGTCTAAATGACAAGAACCGTCGTTAACGGGCAATCGCATCTGTGAATCTCCGATGTGCAAACAGGACAGGCTTGAACTGCGTGCACATGGAGGGATGCAACAAACATCCGCACCCCAGCCAATCTGAGGGAAAGACGATTAAGGTCAAACTCCACTTTCTCTCTCATACTTTCCCTGCCAAAACCCCTTCCATTCCCTGTATCCTTCCCAATCACTCCAACCAGTTCCCTCACTTTCCCATGCAATTCATCAGACAAAGACAACAAAAAAGAAGAATCAAAATTAATTTGAACATTCAACTGACCAGTGCTCCTCCCGACATGCTCCTCAGTCCCTAGTCAATCAGGTCCCACCTGGCAACCCCCCATTCCCTTCCCCCCTTCTCCCTCCTTCTCCTGCTGTGGACAGAGAGCCTCAACCCTCTTCTTCTGTATGATGAAAGCATAAACGAGTTCCAGAAGGTCACAGCCCTCCAGATCCCCGTCTACTGCACTGTCCCTCAGCGCTGAGATCATCTCCTTCCTCACCTGGCCCCGCCGTGTTTCACTGTACATGACAGACACCATCAGTCTGGCATCATTCATACATTTTTGCCAGAGTTTCCCCCCCAAACCTCCATTCTTCGGTTGTCGACCAGTGTCTCGTATGTGATCCTTCCACCTACCATCGGCACATTAGGGGGGAAGATTTGCATGCCATTCATTGTGGGCCTGTCCCTCCCGGCGGACGACGGTCTGAAGGGCGTCACAGCTCTCTTTCGCATCTGCTGACCCTCCCCCTCTCTTTCTCCCATGGATCTTGGGGTCACGAACCCCGAGTCTGTCATTCCCTGCTTCCCCTCCGAGGAATGCGTTACCTGCCTCATTCGCTTAGGTGACCCTGTCCCTGCCTGTCTACTAAAGCCATCCTGCATCCCTCCCCCCCCCACCCCGTTTGCCCCTACATTGCCGTTCATTCTCGGGTTTCGATTAGGCACCATTAGGCTAATTCCCCCATCCCCCTTCTTCCCATCATTCATCCCTCTGTTCACCATTCCCCCTCCCCCAGACTGAGTCTGGCGTACATCCACCCCTGTGTTCGGAATCCCCTTCTCCGTCACCCCAGGGCCATCTACATCTACGTCCTCAACTGTGATCCCCCCTGATTGGATGTCACAGGTCGTGTACATAGAGTGTTTCCCACCCATTGGCCTACTCCCCCCCCTTCCCCGGGTTTTCTTCATCTCTTCCTGAAGACGAACAACCCGCCCATGAATTTCCATGACTCCATGCTCTTTCACCATCTCTGGCACTGAGCACAACATCTCACTCGCCACATCTACCTGTGCCTCCGCTTTGGCAGCTATATGTTCTGTGGCCAGGTGTGCGTCAATGTATGCAGCCCCCTCACTTCTCACTTTGTTCGTCAGCCTTTGGGTGTATTCTCTGTATTCCATTCCCTTCTGCATCATCATATACTCCCTTCTGGATTTTGAGAACACCCCGTCGAGCGGCATCTGAAGCATTGGCATCAATACCCCTTCCACCATCTCATCACATGTTTCCTTCACCTCCATCATTCCAATATGTGCCTTTTCATTGATCTCTCCCCCCTTCTTCATCTTCCTCGACGGCACAATCAGCCTATCGTATGCCTGTTTATTCATTACCTCCACCTTCATTGAGGACTCGAGGGCATCTTTGTTCATGGCTTTCAAATTCGCAGCGTCTCCCACCCTCATCTTCACCAGGACTCATTCTGTCATCCCCGTCTTCTCTGTGTTGAACGTATTGACGATGACCTCGTCTGCCTTCAGCTCATGACCCGGTAGATATGGTTTCACAACCATTCTATCAGGGATCCTCTTCCTCGGCCCGACCATTCTCTCCGTATCCGGGGGCGCTTCTTCCACTTCCACCTGACCGAGCCGTTCTTTCACAGACTTATACATCTCCGAGTCCATTAAGTGCCTAAGAATCAGTCTACCGGGACAGCAGAGAGACTGGACTTCACTGTATGCACGTGACGGTCTATAGAATTCCGAGGTTCAAGGTAAGGTGCCGACCCGGAAAAACAATCTATAATGGAGATTCTAGGAAATAGATAGTCTCTTCAAACAGCTGAGATCTTATGTTGTCTGTACACAAATGTGTTGGTAGGAGCACACGGTCAATCTACCATAATCCAGTACGATCCAACAGGCTGCTGTCTGATTCCATTGCAATTCATCGAATACATGCTAATTAACCGACATACAAAAAATGCATGCATGCAAAAAACTTCGGAGACTGATTTAGAAGCTTCACATACACGTTGAGCTAAACATTAATAGCTCGAAATCAGTATGCCAATTAATCGTAGTATTATGTCGATCTTTGCAAGCCGATGGATAGACTGTAGGCATGATTAGAGAACATACGTAGTGTCCAGAAGAAAGGAAAAAAAGGGGGGGGCAAGCGTATGAAAAGAAAGGAAGAAAAGAAGGTTGAGAAAATGAGGGGCAAATTAATGGAGGGGTCTCTTTGAAGTTGTTCTCTGCCGTCAAAGGGTAGCCTTTGCCAAGGGGACAAACTTTTAGAAAGTTTTTGCCCTGCCTCTCCCTTCTTTTCGTTGTTCTCCAAGTTCTACTCTACCACCGCTTGAGAAATAAGCCGCAGTAAAAGTGATCAATGAGCAGTGTTCCTAGATTCAGAATAGACGGGACGAACCGGAACCTTTTGACAGACTAGGCTAGATCCGCCCCTCATACACAGGGACGCGGCATGCATAACAAAAACCTCAATCATCACTACAACTACCAGAGACAAAAATAGGTATGACTTCGATCACCCTGATACAGCTGATCAATTGCGGCTTCACAACAGGTTGGACAATCAAAAGAGAGAAAAAAGAGACAGAGGGGATGCAGGGCAGAACTTTTGAAACACTTCAGTTCTTTCATTGAAAAAAGGCTACCCTTTTAATCAGAAAGACTTTAATTGTGCAGAGGTGCATCCCGCACCAATCAAATATTTGTGGACCCCCTAAAGGGCCCCCCGAGGCACTCACCCAACTGGTTGGGTGTATCTCGTACACATATTTTGCGATCGATATAATCGACTATGCATCGATGAGAGACACTAAAGAGATCGATGTGACCTCCATGCATGCATGCAACTGCATCTGAAAGAAGGACGATTGAAGACGAACACACAGCGAGGTATACACGAACCCGTGAGAACATACATACATATATATATATATACATATATCACCAAGGAAGTGTGCTGCTTAAGAAGTTGGGTACTGCCATCTCAACAGTCCGGGTGCCGGCCGATCGCGGAACTCTATGTGGGTTGTGCAGACGTTCAACCTCAATTTGGGTGATGTCTGAACCAATCTCCCCTTCCCAGTCTTCTGACCTTTGGCACCTTAAGAAGCCCGTCGTGGAGAAGATCCTTCTCTTCTTTCATCCTCGAGACTTGCTGAGTGCGTCCCTTGTCTGTCGGAGCTTCCGAGACGTGGGCCTGTCAGAAGATCTATGGCGCCCTTTTCTGTTAGGAGTTGTCCCCAGTGCGAACGCAGATACGAAGACCTACGCAAGGAGGGCGTTTAAGGAGATCGTTTTATGGTAGAACACGTTGTCATACTTCATCACGGCAGAAAATAAGGAGTGGAGTGCAGATGGAACTGCAAATACCACCAAGCTTGATGGTAGGTGAGTCATTTCCTGACACAAGGCGGTTGTTAGGTTCAGTACTGACCTCTTCTCCTGTGTGCCATCTGATTAAGCCGGGACTTGCTGACAGGCCTTCGACGGCAACTTGTGAAAGGAGATCCGACTTGTTTGCCGACGATATGCTCCAACCGACCCATGATTGACCGGTCACACACACACACACACACACAGAGAGAGAGAGGGG
>JAHBMJ010000698.1:34503-48804 GCA_018398765.1 Chromera velia | reverse complement strand
GGGGGGGGAGAAAGAGAAGGGGAGAGAGAGAGAGAGAGAGAGAGAGACAGAGACAGAGACAGAGACAGAGACAGAGACAGAGACAGAGACAGAGACAGAGACAGAGACAGAGACAGAGACAGACAGACAGAGAGAGAGAGAGACAGAGAGAGAGAGAGAGAGAGAGAGAGAAAGAGAAAGAGAGAGAGAGAGAGAGAGAAAGAGAGAGAGAGCACAGCGCACACACGGACGCAGTATTGTCGATGACATTTTTATTACACTGCTGCGATTATCCACTCAAAGCTGCATGAAAGAATCATATCTGAACGAACAATTCTCCCTTTCTTCCTTTGCAGTGTGGAGGACCCGCGCAGGCCACGAGGACATGCTCTTTGAGATTTTGCCCCTCAGGCAGCACGCCTTCCTTTCCAGCAGGGTGATACGGGGTGTGGGGGGCACGCAGGCGCCCTGGTCGAAGCGGATTGCCACAATAGGGTCTGTAGTCAATAAGGACACTACGGCGTGTTTCTCTGTGTGGACACGGGCGTTCGTGCCTGGGTGCAAAGTCTTCATGCAGTTCATCGGGGGGGGGTACAACTGGAATACCTTGGGAGGGGAGGCGCGGCACAGGGGGGACGGGTCATGGCAGCAGCTGAAGGTGTCCTTCAAAGTTGCAGAGGACACGAGGGGGTTTGCATTTTTGTGGAATGACAGCAGCCACTGTTTTGCGTACTTCGACAATCCAGTCTGGTTGTTTTTGGACATTTGAAGAAGGGGACAGCAGCGTAAGGGTGCGTGGAAGGAAAAATGGACAGAAGAGCTGACTGATGGAACTTCTCGATGAAGATTGAGGTCCATATGCATGGGGTGTACCTAACTTGCTTTTTAATGAAGGTCGCTCTCTGCATGTGATTTGATCCAAATCTTGAGTTTTGTTTTTGTCCTTTTGTTCTCTCTTAAAAATGGGGTCGGAGGGTCTTTTCTGTTCACCAGAATGTCTGTCTGGCACTCTCCCTCCCTCCCTTCCTTCCTTCCTCACAGTACCACAGCTGCTGCCAAACGCCCTCCCTGCATGTTGTGGAGACCAGACGGACGAGGCCTCAGGGGTGGAGTCTGACACAGGGGGGGCACTCCCCTGTCCCCTCTCTAGCTCTTCAGAAGGTGCATGCATGGAGCCGTGTCCGAGCTAGCCAGGGTCGGCCAGGGTCCCCCCCCTGGCTGCTGACATCGATGAATGGCACGGAGCTTCAAAGCAAGGACATGTATATATATAGTACAGACTTAGTTCACACAGATTTGTTCCTCCCCTGTGACTGTTTGTGTCTAGGAAAGAGAACGATCGGTTTCAGAGACCCCATGCAGGGTGATGTCAGATGGTCCTCCTGGTGGAGGAGGAGGTGACTGGGGAGGGGGATGACGGAGGCGGCGGCAGGGGACAAGGGACCCCTCGCACGGTCATCCAACAGGACTGGCGAACAGCCTGCGTGTCTCGAGAGCTGTATGCAAATCACAAGCACACGCCAATGGGCGGAGTTTCCGCCACACGTTCATACATCTCCGAAATGGTGTGCCTGCATTAGCGTTCAAAAGGGGTGGGGAGAGGCCTGGAGGTTGCATGGCTACCTGCCCCCGTGGATGTATGTTGTCATCCGTTCACTCGATCTGCTGCAGACATCATGTCATTGAGATGGGAACACCCGGCCTCCCTTCTCTGCATACATGGGGGAGCCTTTGCGAAGTCGGAGTTTACAATTGTGAAGAGCTAGGAGAGAGAGTGTACGTGAGGGGACGAGCGGTTCCTACCAGACCCTCGACCCGTAGCACAGCAACAGTTGACAAACGTACTCAGTGGTGGAGCTACCGGTGCCCGAGCAGTGCCCTAGCTAGTGCCAGTAATCGTGAAAAAAAAAAAAAAGAGGGAACTCAGTGTTTAATTTCTTTTTTAAGGAACTAATTGGTAAACTATAGTCAAAACTACTTCATATTAAAGAAAGCTGTACGTGATTTTATTTTAAGAGACAAACAAAAAAACTAATTAAACCTAGAATTGAATGTTCTTTTATATTCATAATAATCATAAATAATTGTTGTGCCCTAATTCAGAAAGCGGCGACGGGCCATGGGATGGGCCAGGCGCGCGCGGCCGCGGGAGTGGACCCACAGAACGGACGGCCCGCCGAGCATACGTCAGGCGCGCACGCGGGAGCGGACCCACAGAACGGACAGCCCGCCGAGCGTGCGTCAGGCGTGCGGCAGCCTTAACGATGCAAACAACACAGTTATAGCAACACTGTCAAAGCAACACATCAACAACAGATGGCAACAGAAGTGAGACTGATCTCAGTATCAGAAAGAAGCATAAAGCATGAACATACAGAGATGGAAAAATGGAAACAGACGTGACGTTGCATCCATGTATATATCTGAATTCACTTGGAAAGCGATACAGACGTGCATACATGCGAAGCAAGAATTACTTGACAAGTCATACAGAAAGGATCTCACCAGAACGACTTGAAGTGACAATGAAGGACCCGACAGACGAGTACCGAAGTAGACTCAAGTAAGTTGTGTGTATGTAGAGCCCCGTATAGCTTGCTAGCTTGCCCACTAGCGGATTTATCAATAATCATATGATAAATTCAAATTACATAAGAAGAATCTTGCATGATACATCAAATATTATGCCCGATGGTGAATGAAGAGAGATATTAAGTAAATAACTTTAAACTTGAACAAACTGGAGAGTAAACACCTAGGTAAACACCCATTGTTATACACTTATCAATCTTAGCATGCAGTGTATCAAATTGATAACTATTCATACAATCTGTTAGTTTTATAATGTTTTAAACCTAGGTCTTAAGTTGTGACTCTTAACAATATTTAATTTCAATAAATTATGAGCTTTCATTACCACAAACTAGGCCACCAACTATTCAAACTACTAGTATGATTAATTGCTCAGAATCACTAAGTTTTTAGCTACAATTTAATTTAGCCTAGAATTTAGCTTGATAATATACATTATGAAAAAGAAAACAAAATTACTAAGAAATTTAGAGGTCATTACAATCCATTTTAAAAACCGTAATCTTGGTTACCTCAACTCAGTTGAATAATGCTTAAATTTTGTACGTCAGCGTTAGGAAAATGAAAACTCAAAGATGAAGTTTTCATGAGGTGCTCCTTGGCGTGCCCTACGCATAAGTGAGCCCCAGTCTCTCAGTTTCAGCCCCAGTTTCAGTCATTGTTGCAGTCGTGGTGGAAGTGTCCGTGTCGGCAGCCTGAGGGCCTTCAGAAAACCTTCAGAAAGCTCTTTCTTTCCAAAATAAATTAAGCGAAAGGTGTAAGCGAACTTCGGTTTGTCGGGGTTGAAATCCTTCCATGCTGCTATTCCCCCAAGAGCGTCAGGCCCCTGGAAATACCTGCAGCACATGTGTTGTGTCTTACAGCGTGCGGATATGGATCTATAAGAGACACCTCCATAAATGCATGGATGGACTCAGAACAGTGCAGTGCTCTTCTTCACGGCTCGACAACTTCTTTGTCATGATACTCCAGGTACGCCTAGCTTCCTCTCTGTCACTCTGAGAGCAAAACACATTGAAGAAGTCGGACCTTAGCTTCATGCAGGCAAGTGGCGCCTCTATCGCCCACCTGAAGCAGAAGAGGCAAGTATCATTCAATGCAGCATTCTCATCGACAACCCACCAAGAGTCGTATTGTCCTCTGGGAGTGAATTTCCTTCCCTGTCTGAAGACACGCGTCTTTCCTGTCACTGGTAGGCTGATCTCTTTCGACTCGTACACGTACCTGCGTGCATGCACGGACAGACTGTATTAGTATATGTTTCGTTGTCTTCGCCCGAGAGAGCCAGACAGACAGACAGACAGACAGACTATATGTGAGACAGACAGACAGACAGACAGACAGACGGCGAGACAGACAGGTGTTTCTTCTTCTCCCTCCTTTTCTTTATGTGCACAACAGACAAAAAGACAGACAGATAGGCAAATAGATAGAGAGACAGACATTATTTTTATTCTTCTCCCTCCTTTTCTTCATGTACACAACAGAAAAAAAGAGAGAAAGAACAAAGACAACAGAACAGAACAAAAAATCAAACAATGTGGGCAGGGGGCCCAGACAGACGGATAGACAGACAGAGACAAACAGACAGAGAGATAGACAGAGAGAGACACATAGACGCGCGCGCGCGTGTGTGTGTGTATGTATGTATGTATGTTTGTGTGTATGTGTGAGTGCGCGTGTGTGTGTGTGTGTGAGAGAGAGAGAGAGAGAGAGAAGAGGAGGAGGAGGAGGAAGGAGGGAGGGAGAGAAAGAGATCAGACAGAAGGACTGGCAGGCAGACCGGCACACACACACGCACTGACTCACTCACTCTGAGACAGAGACAGAGACACAGGCAAAGATAGACACAGACACACAGACAGAGACACAGGCAGAGACAGAGACAGAGACAGAGACAGAGACAGAGACAGAGACAGAAACAGAGACAGAGACAGAGACAGAGACAGACAGAAAGAGAAAGAAGGAATTCACGCTGGCCTCCTAGAGGCAAGACAAAACTCGGCTACCCTTTGTGACAGTCCTCGGAGATTAAGACAAAGGAGACCAACAAAAAACGCTCTCTCTCATCTCATCATTTTTCCCTGCGACGCACCTCTGCTCTTTCTCATCGACAGAAGCGATGCAGTTGAATTTCTCTTCAAACGCCTGTCTGTTCTTTCCCGACCCTCCAGGCATCCATTTGCCATCACTGAGGTATTCAAACTTCTTCAGAGCCCAGCCCTTCGGACGTCGCAGGTCTCTGTAGGCGTCTAGGCACTTCTGCACATCCACAGTCATCCTGTGGTGCACCGTGAAATCTGCTTTGGGTTTGTCGGGGAAGCGGCTTGCCATCTCGAGGACGACGATGTTGTCCGCTTCCCTCTTGGTGACCTCATAACGCTCCCAAGAGCTCACAACGCTCTGGCTGTCCTCATACTGCCACACCCACTGCATTCCAACAGGAAAGGAAGAAGGGGACACCGCCACTGGAACATCTGTGTCAGAGTTGGCAGTGCAAAGGAAAGATCCCACGAATGTCATGAAGATAACATTCCACAGAGGGACTTTCATACTGGTGCTCCCGCAACAGGACGAAGTGAGCTAGGCCAGGCACGAGCCGCACAGTCCTACCGAGTTGGCAGAGTGGAGACAACCCTCAACGACATAGCGGGTTATTTATCGCAATCACAGTCTGGATCGCAGGGTCAGAAGAGACCCCAGTATGCACTGCCGACTCCCTTGCACTTAATGCAAAAATTCTGATGTCGAAATGTTGAACGTCTGTTGCTTGATATATATCATACGAATGTAATCGCAGTTTTCCTCACTCGACGTAAGCACGTAAACCAGCCATCTGAATCTCGATGAGGGCCCAATAGAAAATGTGTGGTCACTGCCTATGCATGTGCTGCTCACGTACAATGGCAGCACAACCAGTTACTACCGTTCGATGGCAGCAACAGTCTGTGCAACACAACGGGAGATTCGTCGTACACCGTTGTTCTGACAACTGTTGTTTGTCACGAGAGGCCCCATTCAGCATGCAGGAAAATTTGCACATAAATCTTTTTCTGAAAGCCGAATAATCGATCGACCGGTCGGTCGATCGGCCGACCGAATGCGGCATGCATGCATGCATGCATGCATGCATGCGCGCGAATGCCCGACTTTTTTTCTTTTTTCAACTTTTCGAATTAACTTTCTTAATTTAATTGCTTCTTTGCAACGCCTCCGGAGTGTCAGTCAGTCCACTTCAAAATCCACTCACTCAACTCTTTGCTTCCCTGATAGGCAAAAGTCCAAAGACCGACTCCAAGTTCTCGTAACCCCCGTCTATCACAAGCAAAATGGTCAGTCAATCACTACCGAACACCTGTGTCTCCATCTCATGTCTCACCGCACAAACGTTGTTTGGGTGCCTCACCTTCGCTCAAGTCCGATGTACCCCCTCTCTTCTCCCTGCAGGCCCACCCCGGATCCCCCGCTACCCGCCCCTCCTCCCCCGCCGTCCCCCCTCTGGCTGCCACCTACGGAGGCTACCCCGGAGCCCGCCCTGCCATGCCCGGCTACGGCTACGGCTACCCCGCTGCTGCCCCCATGAGGGCCCCTGTCGGCTACGCCCCCCCCATGGCCTACCCCCAGGCTGCCTACCGCGTCAGTCAATGAGTCAATTAGCCAGGAAGCTTTCGGTTTTATAGGCAGAGAGTCGTTGGGTGTGTGGGTCTTCTTGTTGTCCCGCCTGGTCAGTCAGTCACTTTGCCTTTGCATGCATGCACTTGGGGCAGTCAGTCAGCCAGTCAGTCAGTCACCTCTCACTCCGTCGGACTATGGTCTATACACCCATCCTCGCATCCCCTCAGATCAGGCACACATACAGTGACTCATACACTTACGCTGTTGTCGTCGAGCGGCCAGTCAGTCAGCCAGTTAGTCAGCCAGTCGGCCAGCCGTATACATGTAGTCATCCAGTCACCAAGTCACTCACTCACATGTCAGTCATTGCAACAAAGTTTGCGTACACACGCATTTGTACTCAATGAATTCTCCTTGCCCCCCCCCCTCTTCTCCTGCAGCCTGCCGCCATGCCCTACCCTGCTGCCCCCGTGGCTCCCGTCCGCGCCGCCCCCGTTCCCGCCCCTGTCGCCGCCCCCTACCAGTACGCCGCTCCCGTGACCACCGCCCCCGTGGCCACCCCCTACCAGTACGCCGCCCCTGTCACCGCCCCTGCTCCCGTCACCTACACCCAGCCCTCTGTGCAGACCATGCAGTACGCTACCCCCCAGTACACCGCTCCCGTGTCCACCACCTACGTCGCTAGCGCTGCTCCCGTCTCCTACACCTCCGGATACCCCACCACCTCTGCCTACCCCGCTACTTACACTTCCGGCTACCCCACCACCTACACCTCTGGCTACCCCGCCACCTACAACTCTGCCCTCGCCCTCGACGCTGCTGACGGCGTCATTGACGGCACCGTGGGAGGCAACCCCATCGTTCAGTATTAAGCGGCTCGGCGGGGGGATGCCATCTCTTCCTGCATGACTTGATGATCTGATCTGTGCCCCTCTCTTTCATTCTCTCCCTGAGTGAGTACTTGTCAGTCAGAGCTCTGGCTTTCTTGTCTCCCTCCCACCCCTGCTGTTGTTTTTCTAAAGAGGGAGAGCACGTGCGCGGGCGGAGGTCAAAGGGATTCTTCTGACTGGAATGGAATCGAAGGGATCGGAGCAGACACAGATGGAAGGAAAGAATCGAGGAAGACAGAGAGCGTTGAGGTGGGTATGCAAATGCCAAAAAAAGAAAAGAGAGTGTCGATCGTCATTCGATCGCTCAATCATCAACTTGAAAAGAAACGGCAAAGAGGAGAAGTGAATTAAGAGAGAATTGAGGAAAGACTCGATCGATCTTGAGTAATGGTGAGGTGAGCACCTCAAACCATCTATTCGTCAAATTGGGTTTCCCTCCTTCCTCCCGGTGTTCCCTTTCTCTTTCTGACTGCATTCTCAATCTCGGTGTGTTCGGTTCTTGCAAGAGTCTCAAGCCAACCAGCCGGGAGGTTTGTCACTTCTGCACGTGTGTCCGTGAGTCAACGTACAATTTCTATGTGCACCTTTCGAGCACTCATGCGGGCTGCATGATCGACTCTTTCTGAGTCACTGTCAGTCACTACACACGCATGTTTGCACGGTACGATGGATGCTGCCAGTGTTGATCGGTCCACATGCATTCTCACCGACACGCACACTCCAATTAACGCTCCCAACTGGGAGGTCCAAGGAGAGGGTGAACAAATGAAGGAATGAATGAAGGAATGCTCGGATCGAAGAACTTAGATAGAATCGTGATCAGTCAGATTGACGAAAGAGGGGCCGATGCTAGGGTCGATGGATCAATACCAGCCATGCAGCACCTGCATGCAAGGCCGGATCAATTGATTTGTTTGATTGACAAACACATTGATCAAAAACGTCATCAAATGCAGCTTTTTGGTACAAAACACCTCACTGATGCAACCGTTACAGCAGTATCACATATATAAGACACTGTATGGCTTACTTCATTGATCTTAGCTAGATATATATATTTTTTTGGCTGGGCCGGCTTGCCGGCCGGTTTTCATAAATGTATCACTCCTGACTTGGAGGCCAAGTTAGGGGTTAATTGTCACGTCTACCTTGCAAAGACCTAGGAATTTAGACAGGAATCTATAGAGAGGAATTTAGAGGAATTAAGCTAGGAATCTATAGAGGAATTCAGACTCTAAAATTCTTAAACTTTGGAGGTCGATTTCTCATGAACTATATGATGAGTTAGAACTACCATTAAATTGAACAAGAGTTACTCTAAGCTCCCCATGTATGAAAAAAAAATAAAAAAGTAATTGCCTAAAATTGATTTTTGATTTTTTTTTTTTCTTTTGTTTTTTTAAACTACCCTAGAAACTACCCCCCTGTCATGCACTATCAACTGAAACTTTTTAGGACATTCAAGTTCAGTCCTAGGGCCCAGGCTAGGGGTAATTTTCAAAAAAAAAATTAAAAAAATAGTCATTTTCACTTTTTTGTTTTTTGTTTTTTTTTCCAGTTGTAAAACTAAAAAATATGTTGTTTAAGTATTGTTGATGTGTTACACGAATCAACAAGTGTTGTTTAAGTGTTCTTATACTATTGTTTCTTTATTACAATTGGTTATAATGATAAATGAATGTTGTTACACTGTTATACAACTGTTGCTTTTGTGTTGCAAGGTCTTGCATATGGTTGTTATGTTTTAATGGAGGTCATCATCGAAAAGCAAAAAAAAAAAAAAAAATTGCCCTAGAGACCATATTTTTTTTTTGAAAATTACCCCTATAGGTTCAGTCTAAGTTCTGTGCTTTTTACCTATAAAGACCTCCCTGAACCTAACTACCACTTGAAAGTTTAAACCGCATTTTTGGATAAACTTGAAAGTCCGCGCCGTAGACGTGGATCATTTATGGACCGCTGCAGTGTAGATGGGGCCCTCGAAAAGGACGCCAAGATGTTCCTAAAGAAGGTAGTGCATCTTATGAGTCTGAAGTGGGATAGGACATACGGGCAGGTGTGCGCATACATGAAGGCAAGAATGTAGGCAGCGCACCACAGAACAGCCAGCGGGTGCCTGCGGGGTATCAGGGGAGAGGTGCGAAGAGTGAGCGTTGAGGAAGGGGCAGCGGCAGTGGTAGCACTCGGATAGAAGGAGTGACGATCAACCGCTCCTAACGGAAAAGGCAAGCCTTAGGTCATGGGAAGACATGGAGAGCTCATAGGTGGTTGAGGTCGAGGGTCTAGAAGGTTTTAATGTAGGTCTTGATAGCTTGAAACGGCTCGAAACATATATGCGCAGAATGTATCCATGCATGCGTTGATCGAGCCGCGCGTGCCGCGCGCGTCTTGCATATCAATGGCGCGGCGCCGCTGCGACTTCGTCACATCGACGTTCTGCAGCCTTCGGCCACAGTATTCTCCGAAGTTCTGCACCGTTTATCTCAAAGCACACTCCAAACTTCTGCAATAAAGTTCAAGACTATTCCGAGCTTCTGCAACATCAGTCCAAGGAGTCGAAACTCGATAGTGACAAGGGGGTAAACCCGTCAAACCTGACAAACCACACATATTACAGTACTCGTACTATCAGTCCGTGATTCAGTCCCACACCCGCATGAATTTCTAAGTCATTACCCAGTGGTGACAGTAGGTGACAGTATAATATGATTATACACAATCTGAACGGGTCTGAACGTCGAGATGAAATACATATCAATCAATCAATCAATCAATCAATGCGATTGGTTATACTTTATGCGTTGCTTTCATATTGATATATTGAAGTCTGACGATGTTCTACAAGTATATTCAAATTATTAATAAATTAAATAGTGATTTGTAGCAAACAAATTTAACCCTCAATCCTAGCCCTCAATCATCACGTATAAAAAGCGTTCCTTGGGGGGGACTAGGGGGGGGACGCATCGTGTTTGTCTGACTTGACGGCCTGAAGGCAGCAGCCGTCTTCGCCAAGTTCACCTTCACCGTCTCTGTCGCTCGGATCGCTCAGAGCGCTGAAGTCACTCTCTGACTCGTCGCCATCTTCTTCTCCCTTCACCAACTCTTCCATCACCCTCTCCGCCGACCCACCCTTTTTTCGCTCATTGCGGTCACGTTCGCGTGCGATGCGGGCTACACCGGGGAGTTTCTTTGTAAAATCATCATCAGCGGCCACAATGCGTCGAATCAAGCGACGCCGCTCTTTAGAGGCTTCGTTGAGTTTGACTCTTGCCTCCTCGAGTTTGCTCTTCAACAACGCGACCCTCTGGGACTCTCTACTAACAAACGCCCCACCGGGGCAGCCAGAACTGGACATTCCGTCTCCCTCTCCCTGTCGATCTATGCCCCCCTGTTGCAGCTGTTCTGATCCACTGTCAGCAGCAGCTCCTGCTGCTGCAGGCGGAGAGGGGATGTCTGCTGTTGGTGGCGGTGGGCTGGAGGGTGGTGGGGTTGTTGGCGGTGGGGGGGGTGGATGACGTGACACTGTCCCCACGCCTAGAGTCTCAAGCTCTTGAAAGATTTGCTTTCTCTCTTTCCGAGCTTTACATTCCTGTTTCCTCAGTCGTACCAGTTCTTTCTTGAGGATCACGGAGGAGGGATCGTCGTCTCTTACCGTTGTGCCTTTCCTCTTCTTCCGCTCGTCCCTCACGGCCTTCTGGTAAGTCTTCTTCACAGCCACAGATAAACGACTGCGCAAATCAGCGAGTTCAGAGCCAGCTAGAAAGAACTGACCGTCTGCCGACCCCATCAGTCGGCGCATCGCCTCCTCCACTCCCTCCCTCTCTACCCGCTCCTCCATATCCTTCACTAGAGCCACACGCGTCCTCACTGGCAACGGCCACATGAGCAGTGGAGCCCCTCCTTTCGATTTCGGGTTTCCGCTTCTTGTCTTTGTCTTCGCCTTCTTTGTTGGATCCTGAGGTAAAGGCCTGGCAAAGTCATGGTCTGTCTCTCGCGAGAGATCCTCTGCGGTGAGGACTACGCAAAGTCGGAGGGAGAGAAGGTCTGAAAGGGAGGAGAGCAGTGCTGTGATTTGCATCCAGAGAGGGGCCGTCTCGTCTCTCTGACGAATCTGTAGGCGGTTCATCTCCAGCTCTGTTCCCAAAAGGGCTCGGAAGAAGCTGGGAGTCAGAGCGTCAAATTGAGGGATCGAAACCATCGGAGACGGGGCAGGAAACCCACATCCAAAACCATAGGCTGGATCTCCCAGTGGTTGCCCTGACGAGGATGCTGCATGCCCATGTGATTGCATGCTCATTCCTCCTGGCAGTGCTGTGCCGAAGGGCCCAGGCCCTGCTTGGTCCCACCCCCAGTTCATCTGACGCGGAGAATTCAGTCAAGGGTCCGGGACTGTATGTGTACTCTTGAGCTTGGCAAAGACAAGGAAATCCAGCTCGAGAGCGGGCCTGCGAGAGAAGGAACGACAAGTACACGAGTGACAGTAGTGTGATATCACTAGACCGTCAAGTAGAGAGCAGCAGAAACATTCAAAGTCATTCAGAGCCTAGCTCAGTGAAGCCGCGTCGGATTCAATCAATTCAAATCCGTCTCTGTGGGCCGACGGAATGCAGTGGCATGCCGGGGCCATGCATGGACATCATTGCCGGGGCCTTCGCGGGCCGCCTTCCTTAGACTGAGACCACGGCTAGCTGCAAACCGCCTCTGTGGTCCTCAGTAAAATAATCCAAGTAAGATTGTGCACTGGATGGACGTCTGCCATCTTCCTAAAGAGCAAGCCGTGAGTGAAAGCATCGACAGCGGGAGCTAGCGCTGGTACAGGTAGAAAGTGGAAGAAGACTTGGGCAGCTGCTGGGAAGCTTTTGACTTTTGGCAGGCTATGCTGGCTTGCACCGGACGTCTAGTACTGTGGATGCTCTCTCTTTTTCTCTCTGTCACGGCAGCCTCTGCAGGCGTGTTCGCACGCTCTCGCCCTTTCCTCTTTTTGTCAAGCACTTCTTCTGTCTCTGTGCCAGGATTTTCTGCCCAGGTTCCAAAAAGAGTCTCCAGGAAGTCCTTCGTACCTTCTGCCGTCTCCGGAAAGAGAAACTTCCTTTCCATCGCCTGTGCCGTCTCTTCTCCCTCCACTGCCTCGGACACAGAGAGACAAATGGCGATCGAAAAGATTTCTGTCCCCGCAGCCGAAAAGCTGCGTGTGCTGCGCGAAGAAATGCAGCGGGAGGGGCTGGGTGGCTACATTGTCCAGACCGCCGACGCCCACCAAAGCGAGTATATTGCTGACTGCGACATGCGCCGAGCCTTTCTCTCTGTTAGTCAGTCTGGGAGTCGGAGTTGCCCCTTTCTCCTTCATCTCTCTTGTGGATAATTATTCTGCGTTGTTTGTGTCACTCCTCTTGCTGCCATTGCTTCGTGTCCCTTCTCGCCGTTCTGGCAGACGCATGTCTCCTCTCTCGCATGCCATCATGATTCTGGTTGACTGTGGAGGGGGCGAAGAGGATCTCTTTCGCTTTGTTGCCCGCTTCTCCTGTCTTTTCAAACGAGGCAAAGAGGGACTGCGCCGTTTTGTTTCAGATCCTGCGCATTGGCTTCTGTGTCCTTTTGGTCTCTGTCTGTCCGTCCGTCGCTCTGTCCCTCAGAAGGTCCTCCCACTTCCTCCCCATTTTCCTCTCTCCTCTCTCTTCCCTCCTGCCCCTCTTCCCAGGCAGACATGCGAAGAGAATGCCGCCTATAGACCCTCCGATCTTCTCCCTTGTCGGACTTGCATCAATTCACTCAATCATTCACTCATCCCCGTATTATTTTCTTTCCTTCTCTCTCTCCTCTCTCTCTCTCTCTCTCTCTCTCTCTCTTTTTCTCTCTCTTTTTCTCTCTCTTTCTCTCTCTCTCTCTCTCTCTCTCTCTCTCTCTTTCTTTTTCTGCAGGGTTTTGACGGTTCTGCAGGCACAGCTGCGGTCACCCTGAATGATGCTCGCCAGTGGACGGACGGACGGTATTTTCTGCAGGTAGGTCAGTTGGTCAGTGAGCACCTCTGCAGTTCTCTGATTTCTCTCTGTGAATGCAGACAGACAAAAATTAACAGACACAAACACAAATAGGAAGACACATCGAAAGAAAGACAGGCAGGCAGGCAGGCAGGCAGGCACGAAGAAGGAATTTCGGTGCGTCCACGTATGTCCACGTCTGTCCTCCTCTCCTTTTGCGGTCGTGTGGACAGACAGCATCGGCCTTTCTCGTTTGTCTCTGGGCTTGCGCTTTCCTCTGCGATTGCCTGCCTGCCTGACTGCCCCCCTGTTTGTTAGTCATGAGTTCTCTCTAGTGTGTGCGCGTGTGTGTGAATGTACGTATGTGTATGTGTGTGTGTGTGTGTGTGTGTGTGTGTGCGTGCGTGTGTGCGTGTGTGTGTGTGTGTGTGTGTGTGTGTGTGTTGGGGGAGAAAAGGAGAGAGGAGAGAGAGAGAGAGAGAGAGAGAGAGAGATGGTGAGAAAAAGTGTGTGTGGATTTTTGTGAGTGTGGTTGCAGGCAGAGCAGCAGCTGGATCCCTCTTGCTGGAAGCTGATGAAGGCGGGACTCCCCGAGACCCCCTCCGTGGAGGCCTGGTTGAAGGAGCAGTTGCATGCCTCGGGGGCCTCTGCTGGAGGAGCAGTCGGATACGATCCTTTCACCACCTCCTTTTCTGGTCGGTCAGGCTCACTAATGCAGTTTTTTTCCCTTTGCTGACTTTTTCTCGTTCAACTGGTATGAGAGAGACGGATGCCATCAATCGCTTAGGAACCTCTAATCAACATTCTCGGGTCGTTCCGATTCGTGGTGTCAGTGCGTCTTCTTGGAGCTTCTGTTCTGGTGACCTCCTTCCACGAGGACTGAATCTTGTTTTCTTTTTCGTTTCTGTCTGGGTGAAAGGATGGAGAGAGAAAGATAAAACGCTCCATTACCCCTCTCCCACTCTCTCCTTCTCTGTCTTTACTTGAGTTGCCTGTGTATGATTTTGCATAATTTACATGATCTCTTTTATATTCTTGACGCACGCAGACCTGCGGAGACTCGAGGACGCTTGCGGTACTGCCCTCCGTCTGGTGCCTGTGGGGTCCAATCTGGTTGACAGGGTGTGGAACAAACTCGCAAAGAGACCAGAGACACCCAAAAGCCCTGTATTCGCCCACAGGTTCGTGCAAGCGAGGGAACGCCTCGACGTCGATGGGCTGGCCGATCGATCGATCGATGGGGG
>JAHBMJ010000698.1:32058-34492 GCA_018398765.1 Chromera velia | reverse complement strand
GGGGGGGGGGGGATGGGGGGATGTTCTTTCTCTGTCTGTGTCTTTTCTTTTCTTTCTTTCTTTCTTTCTCTCTCTCTCTCTCTCTCTCTCTCTCTCTCTCTCTCATTCGAGGATGCCGTCTGGATGGCAGTCTCCCATCGGGAGGGAATTCTTTGCCTCTCATGTCCTTTTCATCTTCTTTGTGGATGTGCTCGTCTGCATGTGTGTGTGTATGCGTGTTTGTGCGTGTCCACCCCTCACCGTTGCAGTCCCAGTCTGGCAGGCAGCGGTGTTGCTGAGAAGTTGACTCTGATGAGAGAGAAGATGAAGAAGGAGAACGCAGCTGCTTTGGTGGTCTCTGCTCTCGACGAGGTGGCGTATGTGTGCAACGCCAGGGGGGCAGACATCGAATTCAACCCTGTTTTCTTTGGATACCTTCTTGTCACACAGGTCGGGGGGAGGGCAAGGGGTCAAACTGAGAGATTGAGTTGCTTCTTTGCTGTTTGGTGTTCTTCTTGTGCGGCCTCCTTTTCTTCTGTCTCTCGGGGGTCCGAACGGTCTCAAAGCCAGGAGGGGGGAGGATGATGATTTCGTCCACAGAGAACTTGGTGTGTTGGCCAGGTTATCGATTTGTTCTTTTCTTCTTCTTCTTCTTCTTCTTCTTCTGACCTCTTCTTTCTCATTTATTTGAGTGGACGCGTCGTTTTCCTGTCGTCTGCTTTCGATTGCATATGTACTTGTTCCACTTCTCAACTCATTCATCTCTTTGCTCTTTCTGTGTTTCTTTCGTTTGTGTATGTGCAGGACAGCGCATGTCTGTACGTGAATGCTGCGAGAGTCGAGTCCGTGTGCGCAGAGCAGCTGAAGGCCGCAGGAGTTTCCCTGAAGCCCTACGAGAAGGTTGTGGAGGACGTGGGTGCGCTCTCTGATCAGCTGCAGGTGGGTAGGTCGGATTCAATTTCAATGTAGACGGAATAAAGATACAGACAGATCTTGCACTGCTTTGCGGAATTTATTCAGACAGACGGATACAGAGACAGGCACACAGACACGAAGAAAAGTAGAAGCCAACTTGCACACTCACACAAACAAACAAACACAGCCCCCTCCCCGTGATCAAATCATCGTGGCACATGGCCATCCAAATCCCTCTCTTTTTCGCTCACTCATTCTTTCTTTCTGCAGGACAGCCAGGGAGGGAAGATATGGATGGACCCGGCCACCACCAACGTCGCCGTGTGCAGAGCGGCGGCAGTGGGGGCAAAGGGGCTTGCAGGTGCTGCAGGAGCTGCGTTCTCTGCCGGGACATGCCAAGGCCAGGCGGGGGCCACGTCTCCCGTACTGCTCACTCACTCCCCAGTGTCCATGATGAAGGTCAGTGACTCTACTTGGTCAATCCTTCAGGGCAAAACAAACAAAAACAGTAGGAGTTCGGATTGGAATACGGAGAGAGAAACTGAAGTCAGGGTCGCGTTGTCGTGTTGTTATCCTGTGTCGTCAAGCCCTCAAGCGGTTTGTACATTGACTGCGTTTTAGTGCCCATCTCTATTCGGCAGGTGCAGGGGAAATCTGCTTCCGAAAGAGAGATCAAGAGTCATGGAGTGGAAAGAGAAAGAGGTCTTTCCTTTCGGAGAAAAGTTTTCCCACATATTTTTGAATATCCGCATTCGATCACGTCCCTCCCTCTGCATGAACGAACGTGCAGGCCGTGAAGAATCAGGCTGAGTTGGACGGAATGAGGAGGGCCCATGAGAGGGACGGTGCGGCTTTGGTGAAGTTCTTTTCGTGGGTGGAGGGGAAGAAACGGGACGGCAGTCTCTGGGCAGAGTCTGAGATCTCTCTGTCAGACAAGGTGGAGGAATGCAGGAGGGAGGTTGCGGGATGGGAAGGAAAGGACGTGTTCGTCTCCCTTTCGTTCCCGTCGATTTCCTCTGTCGGCCCTAATGGGGCAGTGATCCACTACAGGCCCGAGAGAGACTCGTGTCTCCCTGTCACCCCTGTCATGTATCTCCTCGACTCAGGGGCTCAGTACAGAGACGGCACGACAGACGTGACAAGAACGGTGCATCTCGGAGACCCGACACCCGAGGAGCGTCGTGCATGGACTCTGGTCTTGAAGGGACACATCGCCTTGGCTGCCGCTGCGTTCCCTGAGGGTACAAAGGGACCCCAGTTGGATGCGTTTGCCCGACAGTTCCTCTGGCAGAACGGCCTCGACTACAGACACGGGACGGGACACGGTGTGGGGGCTTTCTTGAACGTCCATGAAGGGCCTCTGGGCATCAGGTCTGTCTCTCTGTCTGTCAGGATCTATCTCCCGCGAAGAGGCGAAACCATGTTTCTGGTGGTGACAAAAATCTTTTGGTTTGTGCCATCCTCCCTCATTTAATTGGAACGAGTGCCTATGCGCCTTCCTTCCCCGCTCCTGCCGGCCTGTCTGCTTGGTTTTTGTTTC
>JAHBMJ010000698.1:14558-27058 GCA_018398765.1 Chromera velia | reverse complement strand
AGTCTGCCTCTATCGTTATTAATATCAATACACAGATTGGCAGTGGTTCACGCATAGACGAGCAACCTTATTATTAATAATAACAGAACGGAAGACCGGATGAAGCTCCCATACAGCCTGTAATACTTTCCAGATACCGTGCACTGCTCCAGAAGCTCCCATTTTCACACGTCGATTCGGAGGCCTGTCGGACCCAGGCAGGCTGGCTTCGAAGTGCAATCTTTTCGTCAAGGTCCCTCGACTGCGGCCCTCGAGCCAGGGAAGTGATCGATCAAAAGAGAAACGGACGATTCCTTTCGTGTCAGCGACTGCAGATGCGCTTTTCGCCAACTTTTGGAGGCCTTCTTGCCATCTGTCTGGTCGTGGCCTTGGGAGAACAGTTCGTTGGCGATGATACGTACAGTCCGTTTCACTCCTGCTGTTCACGCCGTCTGAGGCCGAAATCGACATTGAAAAAATCCACATTTTTTCAGGATTGTACAATGAGGTGCCCGACGAACCTCAGCTCGATCTTCGCATCGATGACGTGAACAAGCATCCTGCCGGAAGGAGGCTGATGGATGAAGATACTCGGAATTTGCGTCGACGGTCCGTTTTTGGTCACACTGCTGAGACGACGCCTATGTTCTGCGTGCTCCAAAAACTGTGCGGCCATCCAACATTCTTGCAGGTATTGGGACCTCGAGGAAAAGGTCGACCACAGCTAAAATGGGGTTTGCGCCTTTCCGAAGCATCTTTCCGAAGCAATTGATCAATCAGCGCCTTTCTGCAGACCGCAGACGACTACCGGGCAGTCCTTGAGGCTTTGTACAATCAGCAGCACGAGATCGGCCAGCTGCTGACCATCAGTCACACGAGGAACCTGATGGACCGCGACAAAGTAAAGGTGCTTCTTCACAGCGCCCGGTGAGTTACCATTCTCGCTGCCGAAGTACGAGTTGTTTTTTCCTTGAATTTTGAATCACTCTGCTTCCTTCAGGCACTTCGTTCCCAAAGAAATGATTTCCAAGGAAAGATGAGTCGCTTTCTAATCAAAGGAACAGCGCGATTTTTCTTGTAAAATGATTCCACGGAGATTGTGTACTGAGTGCGCATTTGCACGGGGGGTGAGGTTCGATGACTGCACGCGGAAATTGCTGCGTAGAATAGAGGCGAAACATGGAGTTCAAGGAGTTGTGGAATTTGTCCCAAACACTTGGAAGAAAGTCTGCTTATATCTTGTAAACTCATCCTAAAATTACACTTATCCAGTCATTGAAAAACTCTTTAAAAATTTCAATTTATTTTGTACTAGATTTTATATTGATTTGTAGATATTAAGTGTTCATTCGTTCTACGCCTTTAATCTAGGCCTAAATTTAGGCAGATTAACTGATTAGTATACGCAGGTTTACGATGATGCCAGACTTAGGCTAGTTAATAAGCGAATCAATTCAGGAATCAATTCTCTATTATTCTCTGCCAATTAAAAGCTTCTTTTAAATATATATCATTGAATGAATGAATGGATGGATGACTAAGCCGGTGGAGCTGAGCTCCTAGCACTGGCTGGCAGTCTATATATAAAAAGTTGAACTGCCTCGTGCGTTGCTGACGAACGCTAGACGCCTATTCATAGGCCGATGGCGATGGTGTATGATGAAACAAAGTAAATTAGCCTGATCAAGTTTTTTTCTTTATTTCAAATCTAGTTTTAATTTAAGTATAAATAATTAAAACTGAAATTAAAAGTTTGTTTTCTTTTTGTAGTCAACAATCAAAGCTTATTCAAGGTTTAAATTAAAATAAAATTACCAATACAAATAATAAGAAGTAATGAGAAGCAAAGTGTACACCAATGGCTGCTTCATATAACGCCACTGGCATGCTACTCCCTGGCGGTCCCTGCATAGTCAAACAGATAGGGCATTATCCTACCTTTTTATTCTCTAGCTTCTCTCTCGTGCTTACGCTTGCTTGCTAAGCCTTGCTTGGTTGCTTGCTCACAACCCTTTGAAATTCATCACTCTAACAACCTGCCACATCTTTGGCTGTCTCCTTTTCCTCCGTGCGCTGTTATTCCTGACTAAAGTGATTATTCAAGTCAGGCATGAATTCTTTTTCTGCTTTCCTTTACAGCTGCAACGACTCGATCTCTATGATGGTGTGAGAGCGAAAAAAAGACACCGACACAGAGAGGATCCACGTGGAGGGAGAAGGCAAAGGACATGTGAGAAGAAATAAAGGAAATTCTTGCCACCGAACAATCGCTTCACAAGCGGTGCGATGGCTTGCGTGTGCGGGAGGGAAGGACATTGAAGGATAACAAACAGGCAAGCAACAAAGAGGAATTGAGCAAGGAACACGCATTTGACCAAGTGTGAGCCGTCTTGTGAGTTGCCGCTGCCTGGCTGTACGTGAAGTGAAAGATCGACGTGCACGCCAATGGCTGCTGGCAACATGACACAGCCCTACGCTTCACACACTCATCGACACGGACAGATCCCCACCCCATCTCTGTCGTCTCTTTCGCATGTGTGCTGGCTTCTTTTCTTGCCCACCTCCCTTTCATCACTCTATCAACTTGCCAACCCTTTTGCTGTGACAGTCTTCTTTGCCTTTGCAAGCAGCTGTTCCTGACCGAATCCAGGGCGTGCACAAGTCCTAGGCACAAGTCAGGTAAGAGTTTTTTTTTTCTGCTCTCCTCTATCGCACGTGGAGATAGAAAGCTGAATGTCTCAACGCAAGAACGACAGGGAAAAGGGATCGCTGATAGTGTCACACAGTGCCGACCGACAAGATTGCAACGAGCAAGAGTGTGGCAAGCAAGTGTCATGAAAGACTGAGAAGCAGAAATGAATGCATGGATGGATCGACTTGTTGAGTGCGTGTCAGAGAGAAACTGAACGCATCGCAAGGAAGATGAAAAGAAGAGGAGACAATGATTTCATATACATTGGCAAAACAGTCCTTCAGGCTTCTTTCCCTCACCCCCCACTTTCCCTTGCCCTTTGCCCCCATGCATGCAAACTGAGTGCCGTCACCCCCCTTGGGAGCCACACGGCACAGCGCTCCTCCTTCAGTCAAGGGAGCGCACAGAGCACCCTGGGCACAAGCGCTTCAGCACGCTCTGCCACCAGTTTACCATGATCCTCCTTCTCCTTCCCCGACCCTTCTGGACCTGGCCGATCTTCCCCGCTCCAGAGCAACCTTCTGGATCATCAAGCCCCGAGACCGCAAAGTCTGACGATCCTGTGCCCCCGTCCCTGGTGGACTCCTGAAGTAAGGGAACAGCGGCTTGGATCACGACACCTGCCCCCATCTCCCTGTCTCGCTCTCTCATCAGTTTGTCACGAGAGAAACGGCCACGCACAACCGCTTGGATCACGACAGCTGCCCGTACCTCCCTGTCTCTCTCTCTCTTCAGTTTGTCACGAGAGAAACGGCCACGCACAACCGCTTGGATCACGACAGCTGCCCGTACCTCCCCGTCTCTCTCTCTCTCTTCAGTTTGTCACGAGAGAAACGGCCACGCACAGCCGCTTGGATCACGACGGCTGCCCGTACCTCCCTGTCTCTCTCGCTCTTCAGTTTGTCACGAGAGAAACGGCCACGCACAGCCGCTTGGATCACGACGGCTGCCCGTACCTCCCTGTCTCTCTCGCTCTTCAGTTTGTCACGAGAGAAACGGCCACGCACAACCGCTTGGATCACGGCAGCCGCCTCTGCCTCCATCTCTCTTTGCTGCTGATTTGTTTGGTGAAGTTGATTGGTCATCAGATTTGTTGAAACTCGTGGCTTCTTGGCCCCCCCCCGACTTCCGGCTTTCCTGTAGGATTTCATCTTCTCCAAAACCCTCCATTCCTCCCACAGTTTCCCCTTCCCCCCCCCCCACAGAATCTAGTTGGTACCAGATTTGACCAGTCGCTAGCTCCTGGAAGACTCCTTGCTTTATCATGTCTCCTGCCCACTTCAGCCTCAGTTTTTTTCCCTTTGCGTACACGGCACGGGGGCTGTCAAAGTTGGGAACGAAAGCGACCAGAGGTCCCACCATGTTCCTCAATACCTGCATTGAGGAAAGCGAGAGGATGATGGGGAGAGGATAGAAAGAAGGCAGCAACAACAATATTGAAAATTGCACTGGCGGTGGGGGTGGGTGGGCAAATCATCCAGAAACATCCGTCTTTTTCTGACGTCATCTAGATCGGCCGAACGCTTTACGCCATGCAGCTTCTTTCCTGTTGCTCCACGCCCACCTCAACGTCTGTTCAACGTACGTCCAGAAAATTCATTCAAGGCAGTTTGCCAATGCCAGCCCATGGTTTGCTTGGCCCCTGCGACTTGCCCTGTGACCAGCTGCTGGGACAAAATAGCGTCTTTCATCATCTCTTTGACAACGCTCTCAGTCTGGTTGAAGAGTTGTGAAAGGAGCATCTTTGATGTTTTCAATCAAATTGAGACTCTCGGGCCAAATATGATGCAAGTTGCTCTGAGAAACTGACCTTCTGTGCCGTTCAATCTTCTTTGCCGTAAGAGGAGTGATGTCGAAGTGGTGCGCAGAATAAAGACAACACAGAGAAAGGGGGGAACCTTTACAGTGGATCTCTAGTGTTGTTGGAAGCCATCTTACACGCTGCAGTGTTGTCGCATGTGTTCATGTCGCTTGCCAGCGCTCGTGCACACCGACAGATGAAGGGCCTATCTGAAACAAGCAACAACAAGATAAACAAAACGCAGACCACCGCCTCAGTGTAAGGTTAACTTTGAACGCCTCTGAGAGTCACTGTTGCACTACTGCGTGTAAGATATACGCAAATAATACGCAAATATACATAAATATGGCCCGGAAAGCGAAGCTGAGAGGGCACTTAACAAATGGCCCGGAAAGCGAAGCTGAGAGGGCACTTAACAAAAAATACACCCCCCAGACCACACGGATGGCTGCGTCCGACATTTACAGGAAAGATCTGACGCACGCCAAGCTCGGCCCCGGAAAGACAATTCAGCTGAGGAGGCACTTTCCAAATTTAAAGCAGGGGCAACAAGAATAAATTTAGCTTTCCGGGCCATTCGCACGGAGTGCGTCAGATACGCGACTTTGCTTGCGCGCCGGGCCTTAATTCTGACGTCTGTGCACGGCGTATCATTGATTGTATGAGATTTCCCTTGCTCATGCGAACGCGAAGCTACATCTATGTACTGGGGGTTAGGTGTTAGGTGTTAGAGGGATAGTATGCATGAGACTGCATGCAAGAGAAATACATAGTATTACATACTGTCTTCATCTGTTTTTTTTAAACCTCATAATGATGTTAAATATATCTAAATTCATCTTACTTTCTTATACTTTCTTCACAGCGTAACTGTCTAGTCAACTATCTTGAATCGCACCAGCAGCCCTAGCAGGTTGTGGGGTACATACCCTTGCAGCAATGAGAAGCCAATTGACAGAGCAGGGTTTCAGAACACCAACAAGATTAGACTTTGCAGGTTTGTTTTGGGTAAAGAGAGCGGAACAAGCTTACACCGATTGTAGGGGGGGATAGAACAGGAATTAGGAAAGATCCCTCAAGTTTTGCAACTCGAGTGGAAGAAAAAAATGGAAGATTGGTTGTTATGGGAGAGATAAGAAGTATAACACCTCATGATGGAAGCCTTACATTTAGTTCAGACAGAAAAGTTGCTAGGTGCTTTACCAACCAAAGGTAAAGCCTGTATGCAGTCTTGCGCAGGCACTGGCACCTCTGCTTAGCTGATAGCTATACCGTCTACAGGCTAGACTCGCATCTCCCTAACCTTTTTCACCACAGCCATCCATCTCCGTCTTGGTTTGCCGATCCCTGAGATTTAAAAAAATCTGACTTGCACTTATGGCGCTCCGCTAGATGTGGAAAGACAACACGTACAGACCTGTGGGACGGGGAGGGGGTATGTGGTAGAGGTACAAACAGATGAAAGATGCCTTTTACTCCCTCCCTCAAGGACTCCGTCACTGCTATGTGATGCGGAAACCCACCTTTGGACAGCTTGGCCTGTTAACTCTAACCTACCTTGTCGAAAATAGACAGAAACGCCCCGATTTCCTTCAAAGTTGCAGGCCTCCCCTCTGGAGACACTGTGCTTGCAGATGTCGCTGTGACTCATTCATTCTCAATTAATGCTAACCACTTGCAAAGATTTTCAAAGACAGCAGGGTCAACAGCGTAAGTGATAAAGAAAGTTAAGAATGACAGGTATGGGGAGATCTGTTATGAGATCGGATTTCGTTTTACACCTCTTGTCTTTATGACATAGTACGAGAGACTAAGGGAGGGGACGATCACGTTTTTGAAGGAAGTGGTAAAGATGGGGGCAGGAAGAGTGAGAAGGGGAGAGGGAGACAAAGCAGCGCAGGCAAAACTTCTGGACCGATATTATAAGGTCCTCTCTTGCACTTTTCAGTGCTTCGTAGCAGTAAATTTTCTCTCCTGAATTCACAGTAGGAGGGGCACCAGGGGTCCCTTCCAGATCCTTCCAGTCCGAATGCCTTCTCGGGAGGGAAGTGACAGCGTTCTCCGGGTCATTCGACTCGGAAGACGTAAAGTGGGCAACTCTTCCTGGGTATGCCAGAAGAAAGACTTCTAAAGATTGATTAAAAACTAACTTTGAAAGGGAGAGAAAAGGAGAAAAAAATGAATCAGGAGAGGAACGAGAAGGAAGTTGAAGAGATAAGAGTGGAAGAAGGAAGTCAATTAAAAAGAGAGAAGAGGAACAGGGTCTTCTCTTGATTAAGGTCTTTCTCTCTTGGCGAAGGGTAGCCTTTGTCAAGGGAAAAGAAGGTTATGAAGGTTTTACCCTGTCTCTTCTCTCTCCATTTAGCTCTCTTATCCTGCAGTTAGAGGCGCGAGTGAGAAAGTGATTGATCAGTAGACTTGTTCGTAAACCTTCTGACAAACTAGGCTAGATCCGCCCCTCATATATGGGGACGCGGCATGGATAACAAAACCTTCAATCATCATATATTCTTAACCACAATAATTCTAGGCAAATAGGGTAAGTAGGTTCAGTAAGGCTCAGTTAGCTTCACTTCGCTTCGCTGTTCACTACTGCTCACGAAGTTATAGTAGACTACCAATAGAGAGTAGCTGCCTGGTAGCACCTAACGATTATCATAAACCCAACTACTAGGTGAAGACAGAACTCCAGAGTTATATTGAGTCATAGGAGAGCACGGTAGACCACGGTCTTCGACGGTCTTCCATAGGCTTTCAAACACATGAAATATAATAAAAATTAAAAGATCTGCGACCATACTTTGTGCGATAACTGCATGCAGGAACAATAATTTGGGCTTTTGTTAGTTTTTGTTAATATAAAAGTTGTACTAGTATGAGGATTTTTTAAAACCAGTTAAACATCACGTCATGACGAGCACCACACAAACGCAAAAATTATTTTACATTTTTCAGCGTTTTTCTTTTTTCTTGCTCTCTTGATCGACAGGTAAACTGCGCGAACACACTGACTACCATGGTCTTTTCGCTTTAAAATTTGATAACAGTCAGATAACTTTAGGTTATAAAAGGTTCCCAAAACATACAGTTATCTTTATTTCGTAATTTTAATTAATCAACAATTAATTAAGAGATGTATGTTATATTTTTTTTTAATTCTGAATAAACGATGCAGACTTTAAATACTCATAGTTAGATAGAATGAATGGTGTAGCAGTTCAAAGCCTTTTGAGCTACATCTAGGTGCCTTTGTAAATACCTATTTGCGTACAGAGCCTACCGAGGTGCTTTTTCAGATTGCAAAAGCACAGACCGGTCGGAGAAGGTAGTAAAGTCAGATCACTTCAATACGGAAGCGAACAACCAGTTTTCGGTCGCTCGAAAATATGTTGCGAGGGGAATGGCGATCTTTGAGGGCCAAAGAGAGAAAGAAATAACAGCAGCTGCTCTGGCAGCGGAGGATCTCTTGCATAGTGTTTGTGCACGAATCCAGATTTCACATCGTACTCTCTGTGTGCACCTTCAACAGCGTCTCAGTCCGTCTCCATTTTCTGAAACTCTCCCATCGTTTCCTCTATATCTGCCCCTGCCCCCATCGATCGGAATCAACCAATCAGACCAGAGCGATAACCAGAGCAAACGAGACCCGAAAGGACGGTACGTTGCTTCATTCATTAGATGGGCAGATGAATCGACCAACCTCTGCTGACGCCCTGAGAGAAAGAGAATCAATCAGTCTTGGCACACTGATTCTTCAGAACCCTGTCAGAAGGAGCCTCCCTGCATACCCCCCAACGGGGTTGCTTGTCCCTCTCACCCTCCCTCCCCCCCCCACGCGTACCGTCACCCACATTCCTACGAAGTTTGTTTGCTTCCTCCCTATAGATGTTAAGACAGAGGAGAGAAAGGAGGCAGAGATATTAATACATGAGGGAGAGAGAGAGAGAGAGAGAGAGAGAGAGAGAATACGAAAAGAGGAAGAGGAAGGGGGGTCATGTCACTTACTCACCTCCTTTCCCCTCCCCTTCGGCATGGATGGATTAATTAATTGATGGATTGATTGACTCCTCCTTTCACTCTTTCGTTCGTTCTTCCATAGTGCCATTGCATACGAGCGTGCGTACGTCAGTCATCCTCCGGCTCCCAGGCCCAACCGTCCCGAATCCCGTCAGCATCTCCTTCGTGCCCTCTCTCATGCGCATCTCTGATGTGTGTGGAGGAAGAAAGAGAAATAACCCTCTCTTCAATCATGAAGGAAGGCAGAAGAAAAATGAAAAACGAACGATTAATTTACCTTCAAATTTTGTCACAAAGATCTGTCTACCTCTTCAAAAAAACGTACACATGAATGCTGTATCCCTCCAGTGAATTCAGATTATGCCTCGACCGACAGGCGCTCCGTTGCCTCCCCCGAACCCCCGCATCTCTTCTCTTCTCTTTCTAGTCCACCTCCCCGCCTCGGCTGTCTCTGTCTAGAACGATCTCCGACCCATTCACCCTTTTTCCGTTTTCATCTTTCTGGAAATAAATACGTAGAAAGAGCACCACACGCTACAATACATTACACACACGGAACGAATGCATCAAGGAGGGAAATGAACAAAGGCAGAAAGAATGAGTGAAAGAAAGAAGGGTCTTCCCTCTCTTTCGCTCTCTTTGCCTCCTGTCTTCCTCTCTGTCTCTCCTCTCCTCTCGCTGCTCTGATCGAATTCCACCCGCTCTACAGTACACAGCTTTGCTCTGACCTGTCCTGCTGTCTGAGAGACTTTTTCCTTCTTCTGATTTCCCTCTTTCCCTCATACACACATCTCATTCAAGATTCTTTCTCCTTGCTGACCCAGCCAACCGAAAGACCGTCAGTGAGTGTCCCCACACACCCCTTCATTCACTCCCCGGCCCCCAACTGTTCCATTTAAACCAGTCTACCTCCTCCTCGCTTTCTTTTTTCCTTTCTTTGTTTCTTTCGTTCTTTCTTCTTTCTTTCTTTGCTTCTCCCTCTCTCCTCCTTGCGCCCGCCCCCAGCAAGAAGAAGACAGGAAGAAGAAAGCAGAGCAGAGCAGAAAGAAAGAAAGGACAGACCTGACCACACGCAGTCAAGAGGAGAGAAGGCAGTCACCTGACAACACGACATCAAGCACAGGAGAGGACAGGAGAGGAGAGCGGAAAGGAAAGGAGACGGCTGCATGTCCACACAGGGAGACGATTAGAGGAGGCCTCTGTCGGGCACGAACGGCTTGTCCTCAGGCCGAGGCACAAACTCAATGCAGTTGGGGACCGGACACACGGCCAGACACAGCCCGCACCCGGTACACTTATCTTCCACCACGTTGGCGAAATGGGTCTCGGGATCGAACGTGATGGCCTGATAGGCGTTGTCTGCATGCACGCACGAACAAACGGGGAAAAGCAGAAGAGAAAAGCAACAAGAAACCGGTCAAGAGACACGAAAACATCAAACTGTTTCTTGCACGCGGCGGCTTTGGAGTCGGAGGCGGCGGAGAAAAAATGAAGAGAAGAAGACATCAGCCACTTTTTTTCGAAAGGGGGGGAGTCACGGGGAACGTGTTTTTCATTGAACTTTCGAAAAAAAGTGAGCGACTGGCTGAATGACAGACGGACCATTGCAAGTCATGTAGCACTTCCCGCAGTTGATGCAGATGTCGTGGTGGATCTTGGCAAGGACCTGGTCCTCCCTCGGCAGGTCGTTGTGCATCCTCAAGTACGCCTTTCTGCTCGTTCCTGTAAACAAACAAACACAAGAGAATTAAGGGAGCAGGTAGGAATGTGGTCGATGTGTGGTTGTCTTTCTTGTAATTCGATTCTTTTCTTCAGCAAATGCTTGATTTCGATCTTGCGCCACGCATGTTGGTAGAAAGAGAAAGACGGATCAAGACGGGCAGACAGGCAGCAAACCCAAAAGAAAGACAGACAAACAGATTCATCATCTGACAAAACAAAGAGATAGATAGATAGAGAGAGAGAGAGAGAGAGAGAGAGAGAGAGAGAGAAAGAAAGAGAAAGAGAAAGAGAGAGAGCCGGGAAGGATGGAGGCAGGCTGACGGACGGACCGACGAGTTCCTTCAGAGCGGGCACCTTCACCTCCCCTCTGTAGGGTGCGTCGTCTGCCATGGGAAGGCTCTGGATGTCCGTCTCCGCAAGTCTCTGTTTACGGATTTCCAGTCTCTGCTTCTCGAAAGAACCAAACGGGGGCAGCTCTCCGAGCTCTGTCCCGTCTGCATCGAAACACAACAAAGCCAATCAACCATTGATACAAACACACTCACAGATGGCCAGGTTGCCTGCTTTGGTGCCTTCGCTTCTCTTTCAGTAACTGGCGAACTGCCACCCACTAAGAAGGAGAGAAGGCGCAAGGAGCAACGGCAAGGAGGGAGCAAAGAAGCACTACAGAGAGAGTGCAAGGAAGCGAAGACAAACCTCACCGACCGACCGACCGACCGACCATGTTTGAAGGGAGGAGTCTGAAGGTCCCACCCCTCCTGCTTGAAGTCCCCCCTTCCGAGCATGTACAGGTGGGCCTTCAGACCTGCATGCAGACAAAAAGGGAGACAGAAATTGCATTCAGGCAAACAGGCGTCGTGGAACAGACAGACAAAACTCGACGAAATCTGTGATCCATCACGGGGAGCACCACAGAGAGAACAGAACGTTTTGTCGAAGTCAGTTCAAAAAGAGCCTTTCACAGAACTAATAGAGCATGTTATGTTTCAGACAACCCAATGGAACCTGAATGCATGCAAAAGGCCACCCAAAAACAGGAAGGTGGACACACACACACACACACACACACACACACACCACAGAGAGAGAGAACCAGACCTACCAGTGATGTAGTCCTCAATCACTGTGTAGTCCTGATTCTGGATAGAGCTGCAGATCTGCAGCAGAGAAACAACCAAAACAGATCTGAGGACCGCGAGAGAGAGAATTGCAGCATAAGGGAGAGCGAAAAGGAAAGATAGTTTAGATAAGCGGTCAACGAAGAATGGTGCCGATGCGACTCTTTCAAGGCGATGCGAAAAGACAACAGCACACAAAAGAAGCCGTCAAGAATTAGCAGCAGAAGAAGAAGCATCTGTTCCACTCCCCCCCCCCCCTTCCCCACCCACTCACCTGCACGACGGAGGCTCCCATGTGGAGGTACTGGATCGTGGAGTCTGCAGAGGAGACGCCCCCTGTTGCCATGATGGGAAGGTCAGGAAGGAGACGGTTGATCACCCCGACAGCACGAAGCCCGAGGGGTCTGTTCACGTCTCCCGAGATGCCCCCCGTGGTTGTCAGCTTGCTCTTGCCAACCTGCAGATCGATCATTCAAGAACAGGCGGAGAGGGGGAGAGCGAGACAAAGCAATAAACAGAACTGTGCAAGATCTGAATTTGACAAACACAAGGAGGCAAGTAGGAGGAGGATGGAAAGGCCCGGATGAAAAGAAAGGGCAGCAGTTATGTCATCCTACGGAGGCTTTTTCTCCTCCCCTCTTTTCATCATTGTTCTGGCCTGCTTGATAGCCTGCTGGACTTTCGCAAGCTCACCTTCGGCCATGCCTCTCCCTTCCCGTTCAGGTCCATGACTCCACTCATCGTGTTGATGGCAGTCACCCCTGCACGCACACACAAAGAAGGAACAAGGAAACAGTGAACAAAAGGAACAAACACAACAAACGAATGGATCTATCTCTCTTGCTGAAGTTGTTCTTTTTGCATTCTCTTCCAAGGAAAGGCTGATTCTGAATGCTGAATTAATGCGAACTCATCGAGGCGCATTCAAAAAAGAAGCTTGCAAGGGGTGAGACACAGAGGAAGGAAGCCTCGTCGGCCCACAAACACACACACGATATCCTCCTCTTATCTCTCTACCCTGTTGATTCTTTCGCCTTCAAACACAAACTCCTTGAGTGACTGACCATCTGCTCCCCCATCCATTGCGGACTTTGCGATCACGGCGATCTCCGTGATATTGTTCGTCAACTTCGGGAACACCGGGATGTTTCTGTAAGCAGGCAGGGGGGGG
>JAHBMJ010000697.1:37500-41825 GCA_018398765.1 Chromera velia | reverse complement strand
AACGCTTCATGCATGTGTTGCTGACGTGTACAATTCGCTCGACGGCATGTGCGGATTGATTTAGACTGGTATAATGCTGCGTGCGCCTCTTTTCTCTGACCTTTGATACCTCATCACTCACAATTCCCTCATCCCCCCCCTGAAAAGTCTCTTCTGATGCCCTGTAGTACTCTGCCTGGGCACTATGTTTGTTATGGGAAGAGAGAGGGATGGTAGCGGCTTGATTGTCTGGGTTTGCCCCGAATTGAAGGAGGACTAGCTAGGCAACCGGAATGTCCACGGGGGAATGTTTGGTGGCAATAATTTAACAAGCCGATCGAGGACTAAACGTCCTCCCTTCTCATGTATTACAGGAAAGATGATCCAATTCCTGCGCATGTTACCGTTTGATCATTAAATTGCATTGAACAAACCTGTCGCAGATATCTATCGATCGCATAATTTTTATATAATGATTCAAATTTGGGTTTTTAACAAGTTTTTGACAAGTTTTAAACTTAAGTTTTAGTGGTTGTTCAACATGATTTTGGACTCTAAATGGTAAAAAAGTTAGTATCATTTTTTTTTTTTTTAAGAAAAACATTTGCGTGCCGAAGCGAGAAGGTCTGGGGGGAGGGGGGGGGGGTCTTGCGTGCCATTGGCACTCAAATAAATTTTTATATGGCCCGCATGCTACTGTAGAATGATATTAGAATCGACTCTAGAATTAACTACTAATAGTATGTTCTAGTATGTTATTATTGATTGATGGATTCTAATGGATTCATCTTAAGTTCCATACGAGGTGCCTTCCCGCTATCTATCCTAGTATCTATCTATGAATCTGAACACACTGCTTCTCCACGTTCCCCTGAATTATGTCTCCGCCTTGGTTTCCGTTTCTTCTTAATTGGTTGCCCTTCCCATATGTTACCAAAAATTAATTCAGAAAAGAATGACGAAGCGTCTGCAACCCAGAGTCACAAAGATGAAAGGGAGTAGAAAGGAGTGTTGGTGTCTGCTTGGCTCTGTGGGACACGCAGCTGAGCTCAGCAGATGGTAGAGCCTTCTTTCTACCTGCCAGCCGTTCGAGAGGACAGAGCCGCTTTCTTTGGGCTGCCCGGAATACACTTCTTTGAGCATTCGAAAGAAAAGACGAGGCGTCTGCAGCTGAGATTCACAAATATGAAAGGGAGTGGTGGTGTCTTCTCATCCCTGTGGCACAAGCAGCTGAGCCTAGCAGATCATAGACATACCCTTCCACTCACATTATGGTCAAAAGAGCATGCCGATATCACATTGCATGCATGGAAATCGACCAATGTCACATTTATTGATATCACATGTTCACCCAAGGCAATGCACGTGTGCTCCTTAAGGACTATGCATATGTCGATTGAAGGGACATATGCACTCGTCACATGTCGACTCAAAGTGGCATATGCTGATATCGAACGACATTAACATTGGTCAACATTGAGATGACAAACATGCAGTCACCATCGAACACCAAAACAGCACTTCCGAAAGCAGGAACTTAACAAAGCGACAGACCGAAGTAAGAAGAAAAGTTGTTCAACAAAAAAGGAGTTCCAAAGCACCAGAGAAGGTTTCCAGAACAGAGATGGATGCATGTCGTCGGTATGTTTTGATGGAAATATAATTTCGATCCTCGCAGGTGAGATTTCTCAAGCGCCCTTTCTTGCGCAGCCAGCGCCTCTCCCGAACAGAACGAACGCACAAAAGAGAAAAGAAAGCTTCTAATTCAATTTGCGTCTAAAAGCGGCAGGAAAGGGGAAGCCGTTTGTATAGACGGGCATTCCGTTCTGTTCTTGACGAGAAGTTTGAAGGCTAATCGCGAGGTATCGATCCGGCTTTCAAAGTTTCAAACTACAAGGCCACAGAAAGCCGTTCCTGCCCTTTGCAACATAAAGCACAGCTTATGGAAAGGTCTTTCAATGGCAGCTTGAATGACTTTCCGTTTCAATCGGCTCGCGATGACACAGTGCTTTCAGATTGAAGCCCGCTCACTTCAGACAGAACCTGCAAAGTCAGACAGACTGACAGTTATATAATATATATGCATGAATCGCAAATTAATTCATGCATGCAACACTTCGATGCACGCAAACAACGTTTTGACGCACGCGCACGCGTCGATGGACAAAGAAATCTCAGAACAACAAGTGTTCTTTGCTGGTACTCCCAGGTGGACTGCTTGTAATCCTTCAATAAAGTCTCTTATGTGCCACTTTGGGCCACCCCATCAGCCCCTCACATCTCCGTCCTCGGTCTGTGGAACGCACCTCTATGATGTATGACGGTGTCTTCTAGAATGCCTTTCTTCCATTCGTCCTTCAGACTTCTATCTAATTCGACTGAGTTTGATCTTACAAGCACATAGCTTCCGGCCGTCTAAAAAGTTTTTTAAAAGTATTCAAAAATTCAAAAAAATGTTTTATGAGTCATCATCATCATCATTCATCATCACTATTGGCCCATAAATGAGCGTCTAACGTTCGGCTGGTTCAATATGCAGCTGAACACACTGCTAAGACAGTCGTCTTCCATGAAGGAAGATAACACAGGCAAGAACGGCTTTCCTGTAACGGCCACTCACTGAATTCCCGCGGTAAAGCAGAGTGGTCTTACATCCTCACACAGAACGCGTGGCCTTGTCTTCTTTCTGGCGAAATCTAGCTCAATCAGAAGAAAGAAGAGCCAGAGAACCTTCATTCTGATAGGCTAGGTTAGGTTGTGCCCTTCTACATTTATATCTTACCCCAAAGCTTCTTCTAGCCTGCCTGTTTTGAGGCAGACGGTGGTAGAATGACGGAGACGGCTAAAGAGACGGGCAAAAACGGTAGCCTGGCTTGGCTTTGTCCCCATTCCGCGAACCACTTCCCAAAAAGGGAGAAAACCTCATCCGTCTGACCCCGTTGCCAGTGTTTCACACTCAGCACGCGTGCGTGCCAACTGCTTATACTGTCCAACTGCAGGTTGGTGAGGAACCCTTAAGAACTGGCATCTGTTCCCTAGGCAGGTTTGCAGAACTGCCAAAAACTGCTCTCCGTCTCCTTCTGCATCTTTCTCCATCTTCTTTCTCAAATGTAAACGCTCTTTTCCCTCTGGCCAAAAGATTTCAGAACGACATCGTATAGAACTAGGTGTAGAAGTGAGATTTGCTTCCCCATCGAACGACGGATACCAATTGTCGAGCTAAACTGGTTGTTCTATGAGTAAGGAGGCAAACTGTCTCTTGTGGTTGCTCTCAGGCCGTCTCCTCAGGGATCGACAAGAATCGATGCAAAGCTGAATCGATCTGTGGCAAGAGAACGCATCATTGATAGCTCTACGCGACTTGAGTTGGTGGAGACGACTGACATGCTAGTTAACACGCTTGCTGTTATTCAGAGTCATTGCTGTTTCAGACCGCTTCCTGAGTTTAAACTTCTCTGTCTAGCATCGCACCGCTGCAGCCCAAGCAAAGCCTGAGTGAAGGCTGAGCAAAGCCTGAGTTTATGAGTCATGATTTATTAAAGTAAATCTAATGAATCTATATATTTTCATGAAAATGAATTTGAAGTTAGACGTTAGGCTAAATTGATGATTAGAAGTTTTGTCATACATGCCGCGTCTCCATGTATGAAAGGTGGATCTAGCCTAGTTTATCGATTTGTTTCCTCCTAAAACCAAAAGCGACTAAAACAGACGTAACTTCGATCACTTTAATACAGCTTCTCAATCGCGGCTTCACAACAGGATTGACAAACCAAAGAGAGATCGAGAAAGGAAACACAGGGGATGCAGGGCATAGCAGGGCAGAACCTTTATGACACTTCAGTTCTTTCATTGGAAAAGGCTTAGTTAGTGTTTAAGGCTACTCTTTTAATCAGAAAGACCTAAGGCAAAGTTTACTTTAATTTGGCACTTTGTCTGTTTTTTTCTTATGTTCTTTGTTTAATTAAAATTTTTCCCCTGTCAAACCAAGTGACTGCCTTATTAGGTGTCGCAACGCGGCGGCGGGTCATACAGATGTGCATGGACCAATTAGAATCCGCCGCCAGACCTTAACCAGCTCAAAAATTTCGAGGGGAAAAGGAACAGCCCTCTGTTCCCTTTTCCCTCCTGGACTCAAAGCAACGACCCTAAGAGACGTCAGTTCGCCTCTCTAGACTCTCTCTAGCTGCTTGGTGTAGAAAAAACGACTCCCAGGCTTACAGGGAGTCCAAAGAACGGACGTCTGAGGTCTGACACCTGAAGAAGCCAAAGTGGCCTTCCTGGACTCAGAAGTTCAGAAAGGGCTGTGGTACATCAATGATGATAAAATGCATACCAACATGCTC
>JAHBMJ010000697.1:0-32500 GCA_018398765.1 Chromera velia | reverse complement strand
GGAATCCCTACGGTTGCGATGACTGAGAGGGAGCAGGGGGTGGGCTGAGATCAAATGGGCGTTAGAGGTGCCCCTCACCCAAGCACAGCTGGAGGGCTCGTTGCGCCCGTGTCGGCCGAGGGGGGGCGGGGAGGGGACGGAGATTAAACGGGCGTTGGAGATGCCCCTCACCCAAGCACAGCAGGAGGGCTCGTTGCGCCCGTGCCGGCCAAGGGGGGGTGGGGAGGGGACGGAGATCAAACGGGCGTTGGAAGTGCCCCTCACTCAAGCACAGCTGGAGGGCTCGTTGCGTCTATGCCGGCCGAGGGGGGGGGGATGGGGGACCGAGATGAAAGAGCAGGGTTGCCGATACCCTCGTACATGAAAGCCCCATTACAAGCTGTCGCAAAACAAAAACCATGCCCACCGCTTCCCCCCAGCATGCTTTCAGCATTGCAGCCCCCAAAAGTTGGCAGCAAGACAAATCTCTCTATGCCAAAGTTTGGGGTCAAAGGAAAAGCGGGAGCAGTAATGCAGAAGCTCTGGGCCGAGGGGGCGAAACTTGTTCAGGACAAAACCGTCATCGGGGAAGCAAGAGAAGGCCCCCCCCTGACTGTTCAGTGGCTTTCCGTGGACTGGCTGCCAGGCAAGAGCCCTGGCTCCGTCCAAGGGAGAAAAGAACCTGTAGCAAAAAAGTTTTGGGGGGTGACATCAAATAACAAAAGAGTTGACGTGAGCGAGATAGTCAATAGAGTGATCCAGCTGAAGAAAAAGAAAGAGAAAGAAGAAAAGAAGGAGCGCCGTCGGCTTGTATTGGAAGAAGTAGAGAGGGAGGCGAAGGTGGTTCCACCTTTTTCCTGGGAACCAACTTCTCCAGCCTACGACTCCAAGACCTATGGGGAAGATTACACAGTAGAATACCGTGAAGACAAACGCATAAAGGATATGCCTTCATGGTAAAAGAGCCAGTTTTTGAAGGACTGGAGAGCGAAGGTGCCAGGGAGAGCCAAAGTTGAAATGAATTTTTCTAGATCCAATTTTCCATGGAAAAAGGCAAAGGTCTGTCAGAATTTGTCCCTTACAAACATTCTATGCAAGAGTTCCCTTCTGATTCCCGTGTCCTGCCGTCTCTACGCATTCTTTCTTCACGTTGTTCTGATTTTTCTTTTTCTTTGGCTTTCATCTCCCTCCTTTTTCTATTTCCTTCTTCTTTCATTCGGTACTAGTCCGTGTGTATGCAGATATGGTCAATAGACAAAGGGATTGAGAGGGACTGCATCAGGGTCTACATGGAGTAGGACTTTGGAAACGGGCCCCGCATGCTCCCCCTTCTGGACATGAATGTCAGAAAGCTAGCAGCGGACCCCATAAAACCGGAAAAAAAGCTGATTGAAGGAATCACCCTTCTGTAAAGCCCTCCTTCCCCCAGCTCTCACTCAAGTGCCTCCCCGTCACTTTCTGATTCATCATACCCCTCGAGCTGCCTTATTGAAATAAGTGAGGACGAGAGAGAAGCGATAAAAGCGGATCGGGCTAGAGCAAGACAAGAAAGAAAGGAAGAAATGCTAAAAAAAGAAAAAACAAAAAAAAAAGAGAGAAGAGGTGCGTAAGAAAAGAGAGAAGAGGAAAGCCGCTGGACCCGTTCCGACGGATTGCATCATTGAAGCAAGGAGGGTCGTTTCACTCCTAAAGAGGCATATGTAGTGGCATCCATTAAATTGTCCAAACGGAACATACTCCCGGCTTTCAAAAACCGATCTCATCGTGGCATTGCATGGCAAGAAGGTCCGTCTGTATGGTTGATTCTTTCTCTCTCTCTCTCTCTCTCTCTCTCTCTCTATGTGTGTGTGGGGGGGAGGGGGGAGGAGGGAGCGCCCGCGGTTTCTTTGTCTGTCTCTGTTTCTTTCTATCTGTCTCTGTTTGTCTCAGTCTATCTCTGTCTGTATCTGTCTGTATCTGTCTGTATCTATCTGCCTCTATGTTTCTGTATGTGTGTGTCTCTCTGTGTATGTATGTATGTATATATGTATGTATATATGTATGTACAGGTGGAGAACCTCCTGGCCTGGAAGCACACTCTCGACAGCGATGATCTGGACCACTTCTCAGGAGTGTTGTCTGTGAACAAGACAAAGATCCTGGTGGAGACGATGATGAAGAAAAACATTTTGAAGGAACAGGGCCCTGTAGCATATGTCAACAGCCATCTGAGCCGCCCCCTACGAATCACGTCAGTCTGTATCTGTATACATCTGTTCCAGGGAGCTAGTGTTCTCTCTGTCTCTATCGCTGTGTGTGTGTGTGTGTGTCTGTGTGTGTGTGTGTATGTGTATATATATGTGTGTGTGTGTGTGTGTGTGTGTGTGTGTGTGTATGTGTGTATGTGTATTTGTATGTGTGTGTGTGTGTGTGTGTGTGTGTGTCTGTGTGTGTATGTGTGTGTGTACATATGTGTATATATATATATTTGTGTGTGTGTATTTGTGCGTGTGTATTTTATATTGATTTGTGTGTGTGTGTGTGTATGTGTGTGTGTGTGTGTGTTTGAGTACAAAGTAGGTCCCGAAGCAGAGAATCTGCTGCCAGAGACAGCAGAATATATAGTGTAACTTCCACGTACATTGAAAAGGCATAAAATACAAGAAAAAGAGGAAAAAGAGAGGGCAAAAGAGCTTCAGCACAGTGGAGACGAAACCATGGGGCAAGAAGTCGATGAGGAGCTGCAGGAGGGGGGGGAAAGGTCATGTCAGGCAGGAGGGCGATAAGAAGATGCGGGGGGGGGGGGGGGAAGGTCATGTCTCCTCACCGTCCCGCAGGCCTGGCACCTGGTGGGAATAAATGCCCCCACCTGGTGTGGGGAATCCGATCGCTCGCTCGGGGCCGTCGCAGTCTGAACATCAGAGTCGACTCCAGTTGAGCGCTTTCTTTATACAACATCCCAATGATGGAAACGGCAGGTTGGCATCTATGGGAGGAAGAGTCAGTCAAAGCCCTGAGCCCGCTTTGGGGATCGGTCCCAGTCTGGGGGAAGATTTGGACTTCGGCTGCGGGGGAAGCGACCGTTCAATCGCTTCTCAGTTTGCACAGCGTTCTTTTCCCTATGATGCCCCTCACGGGTATGGAAGCTTGGGAGGGGGAGTTGACGAAGGAGATTTGATGGGCTCCCAGTTTCCACAGCGTCCCTTTTCCCCCGATGCCCTCCACAGGCATGGAGGCTTAGAAGAGGGAGTTGGCGAAGGACGTTTGATGGGCTCCCAGTTTCTACAGCGCTCCTTTTCCCCCGACGCTCTCCACGGGCATGGAGGCTTAGAAGAGGGAGTTGGCGAAGGAGGTTTGATGGGCTCCCAGTTTCTACAGCGCTCCTTTTCCCCCGATGCCCTCCACGGGCATGGAGTCTTGGGAAGAGGAGTTGACAAAGGAGCTTCGATCGAATTTGGTTCTTCATCTGCACATGATGTCAATCCCCCTATGTTCCCCCCCCCATCTAGCCCCCCATCAGCATCTGCTGGCCAACACCCTGTCTCTCTTTTATCCATCTACAATCAGAGAGAAGAATCAGATCCAGAACCAATGGAGTAAAACATTGAAGTGCATTGGAGATTTAAAGCAAAGATTCAAAACTAATAAATTTATATTTATCTACATACTATAGGTATCTTATTTAAAATGTTTATATAATAGTATATAGACATATATGCACAAAGAATAGGGCCGGGCATAATTTTTATTTAGTTTATAGTTTTTTAGTTAGTTTACATTTTTCTGTAAAATCGAATTAACTAACTAAATTAAGAACTAAACCCTATAGTATTTTTTTTTGTGCAAACGCTACTCAAATCTTAGCTCAAATCTGTTTAGTTGAATTAGTTAGTTAGTTTTCCATAAGCTTATAAACTAGTAAACTAACTAACTAAAGACTACTATACTGTACTTAGTCTATATATACTATAAGTATTTTAAATAAGATGCCTAGTGACACATTTATGAACATTCACCATAATTTTTGTGTTGTTGATTTTTATTGCACTAACTAACTACCTAAAGACTACTATACATACTATAAATATTTTAAATAAGATGCCTAGTGACACATTTATGAACATTCACCATAATTTGTGTGTTGTTGATTTTTATCGCAACGTGTGCACTCCAGCTGCAATCAGGCCAGTGGCTGGCTCATTCACACTCAGAAACTTGCCTTTCTTTTGTCAATTCCACTTTTGCCAACGAACAAGGCCCTCAAGAACTCTTAAAGGGATAAGTCGGCGATTTGATCCTACATTCCAATGCTTAAAGAGAGTCTTCCCTCGAAAGTTAAAAGACTCCAGCCCCAAGCAACAGAGCTAATTCAGAGGACCAAAGAGGCGCACCTGCTCGCAAAAGTGTGCGGGAAGATGATCAGTCAGATAAAATATCCCACCGCGTTCAGAGACTGTCTCCTTATAGAGCTTCATCTATTCAACAATCTGCCGATGAGCTTTGTCAAGCTCAAAATCGGCGAGGGAAACCTGGTCGGTGAAGAGCTCTGCCCACTCCCACATTTTAGCGAAAACTAGAACGGTCAGATCTCCTCCCTTGAGCAAATGGGGTCTATGGTTTTCAATAAAATGGTAGACGCCCCGTACCGCAAGGCAGCAAGGAGACGCTTTCAACTTCAGATCTTCATTCTTCGTAAACAGCAACGAGGGGATTGCCTCCCCAGGTTTGGCCATCTCCTGCATGGACGCTCGAAGGTCTCTCATGGAAACTCTATGCGAAGATTGGAGACGTCTAATAGCTGGCCCCAGCACCTGAGACAACATGTTCTCATCTATGTCGTGCGCCAGATCTGGAGCCACCATTTCGATATAATTAAACGGACGGTCCTCTGCCTACAAAAAAGATATAGGAAGTTTCTCTCCTTGTTAGCTTTTCTCCTTGTTTCCTTGCTTCCCTCTCTCTTTCCTTCCTTCCTTCCTTCCTTCCTTCCTTCTTTCCTCCCTTCCTCCCTTCCTCCCTTCCTTCCTTCCTTCTTTTCTTCCTTTTTTCCTTTCTTCCCTTCTTCTTTTCTTTTTTTATACATACACACACACATATACACACACACAGATACACATACACACACACACACACACACACACACACATACACCGAGGCAGGGGGTCATGGCGACAGGTAAAAAGGCAGACTTACCACTCCATTTGCAAACAAATCTATTGTCTCGAGATGGAAAGGAGACGGGCCTTTGATCCCAAATGGGGCCCCTTGAAACTGCTGCTGCGCTGCTTGTATATATACGGCAGGCCAGTCAGTCACTCGCTCCGCCTCAGCATTCAAGTATGCCTCCTTTCGTCTCTTTGCCTTCTTTTGCTCTGATTGCCCCCTTGCATTGCCAATGATGTAACGCAAGAGGCAACGCTGACAGTAGCACTCAGAGGGCCACAGAGCGTGTGTTTCTGTCATTTCTGCATTGCAAAACAAGATAAGACACCATGAGACATGTGCACAGACACAAGCACCATGGCGTACGTACTGAAGGGAGGGGAAGAAATGAGAGAGACACACGCAAGACACAAACGCAGTGAAGAGAATGCTTTTTTGTGAGCACCCCCTAGCCAACTAAGACTTATCAGACTTTGCAGGATTATCTCTAACGATGCAGTGTCGCATTGGCAGAACCAAGTTAATTGTTTCGTTCCTATCCTGAATGTCGCACTTGATCCCCCTGCACTCGAGCTCGAGAAGTTCGAGATTCAGCTTCCTGAGTGCCTTGTACCCGGCACATGCAGCCTTCTCTTCTTTGAGGACAATGGTATAAGGGCAAATGCTGTCTGGGGCAGATGGAGCAAACACTGGGTTGGGATGCCATGTATCTCTATAGTGGTAAATTCCTGTAAAGGACTGTAGAACGTCAATCCCTGTGGTCTCCACTGCCTCCACTCCATCTAAGTATACATTGACAGGAAATGAGTGGGGATGCAAGAAAAGACGATGTTTCTATAACGATGCGCCGCACAAATTGTTGGTGTAGATGCCGATCTCGTGCAGTCCTTGCTCCAAAAACTTACGCTTGAAACGAAACCAATTCAACACGTCCTCTCAATAGCTCTCCAACTCAAGCAGACCTGCAGACAGGCAGACAGACAGACATACACAAAGGCAGACAGACAGACTATATGTTTCTTCTTCTCCCTTCTTCAAACAGACAGACAGACAGACAGACAGACAGACAGACACAGATATAAAAATGCATATGCTCGTCTTCCATCCTTTCACCCAACCTATGCTCAAAGAGAGAGAAAGAGAGAGAGAGAGAGAGAGAGAGAGAGAGGGAAAGGCTCAGTGAGAAAGAGAAAGCAGGTTCATTTATGGCATCCAAAACCTTTTCGTCTCCTTCTGCTCAAATTGTACACTATTCTACACACAAGAAGAGAGAGAGAGAGAAAGAGAGAGAGAGAGAGAGTGAGGGGGAGAGAGAGAGAGAGTGAGTGAGGGAGGGAGAGAGAGAGAAAAAGAGAGACAGAGAGAGAGAGAGAGAGTGAGGGAGAGAGAGAAAGAGAGTGAGAGAGGGAGGGAGGGAGAGAGAGAGAGAGAGAGAGAGAGAGAGAGCGATGATAAAAACTTATATATACTTTTATAAGCCGTCTTTGCAGGCCACACAGGGATATGGTAGTTGTTGTTACCTTCGTACTCCTCCTGTGAATAGGGATTCACAACTGGCCGATCTAGGTCCATGAACGAAAGCTGAACTTTTCCTACTTCCTTTTCAATCCATCGATCCGTCTCTCAAGTAACATTTCCTAGATCCTCCCCAAAACGTTTCGAAAGAACCGATTTTCCCAGACAAACCTCAGAGATTCTCTGTAACCGGACAGCCGACTGCTGTGTCTATGCTGCATTTTGCGTAGTCTTCAAGTACAAGTCGAGAAAGTGGTTTGCCGTGTCCCTTATGGATGCTTCCTGGAGAGTCATGTTTCTGTACCTCTCGAAAGATTCAGTTTAGAAGAGACGGACGAACGAACTCTATACCAGACGTACGTCGAAGACTATGGCTACATATATGTGTGCACAGCTAGCTGGCTGTATAACTGGACACTTGATAGCTAGCTGAAAAGGATCGACCGTGGCCATTCAGCTATATATAGCTGGAGAATTAAGGACATGCATATAAATGTATACATACATATATATGCATGCAAAATCTATGGTCAGTCATATTTCAGAAATCTACGGGTGCTTATTTTGTGCACAATTGAAATATGCGGGTATGGATTTTGATTTTTGCTGTCTTTTGCTGCTTTTGCATGACTCGTAGATTTTGAATTTACGCGATCCGTATATTTTGAACTATAGATTTTGCATTGAAAAATCCACGGGTCATGCAAAATCTACGGATCATCTTACGCTCAAAATATTTTTTTGGAACCGTAGATTTTACCTTTTTTTTTGTAAAATCCATGCCTAAAATCGGGTAAATCCACGGGTAAATAGGTAAAATCTACGCCACTCTAGGATGCGACAGATTCGAACGGCCTAGGTAGAATGCATGGGGGTGGGAGACTCCTGTACAGGAGATACCCTGCAAGCCGCAGCCCCGCAGGCCGAGAGTCTGCCACAATACAATACGGCCTAAGTGCAAAATCTGCGGGTCAAAATCTGCGGGTGCGGCCTGGGTTTGCGATAGCCTTCGATCGCGCGCGCATGCGCGCGAAAAAAAAAGTTGTAATTAATAGCGGCCGCGATTCAACTGATGCATGATTCCTAAATCTAAATGCATATATATATATATATATATATATATGGAACCACATATATATATATATATATATATATACAGAAGTTGGTCCAGAACAGGCGCGGTGTTACAATGTGGTGACGGGCATATATCAGCAATGCATCATTCTTGCAAAGAAGATCTTTAAGAGCGAGGAATAACAGCTTCGAACTTTGTCCTTGCCTTGCCAAAATCTTCAACGGGACTTGACTGCCTGTTGCACACGAGAAGCATCCAATATCCGTCGGTATGCCGACACGCGAACGGAAGCAGAAAAGCCCTCCCACGAGGCACATTGAGTTTGAAGAGGAAGAAGAGCAGCCTCAGCTGCGATGGACGGGAAAAGAGACTGTACTGGAAGAGGAATTGGTGGTAAGTTTCTGACCATCTTGGTTTAAAAACAGAACATTTTTCAATCAACCTGTTGTTCGGCAACACATACATTTAATTCTCGCATGATGTTGCTGGAGCGTGCACTCACCTGAATGCATCGTTTCTCTTTTTTGCAGGAAGAGATTGCGAAGAAGACCAATGTGAAGGCGTCCCAGAAACTGTCTCTTCGTTTCAAGTTTATCCAACAAATTGAAAACCTCCATGTTGCAAAGAAGCTTTCGAATACGATTACTGCCTTGGACTTGTCGTGCAACAATATCTCCGAGATTGCCAACCTGGCGCCTCTGCCCGGTCTGACAAATTTAAACCTCAGTGGAAATTCAATCCGAACACTCAGAGGGTTAGAATCCCTCACCAAACTACACACCTTGAATGCTGATGACAACTGCATTTTGGAGATCGGAGGTCTTGAGCACATCCGCTCTCTTCGTGTGTTGTCTCTCGACAAAAACCAAATTTCAAACATCAGGGGGCTGGATAAGATGACAAGGCTGCAGGAGCTGTCACTAGCAAACAACGAGATCAGTCGGCTCCGAAGAGGGCTGATGTCGCTTCGGTGCCTGGAGAGTTTGAACTTGAGTGGAAACTCCGTTGCCACTCTGGACACGTCCGAGCTCTCAGGCCTCCTCTCCCTCCGAGAGCTGTGCCTTGACAGAAATGAACTGAAGAACATCGATGCAACCACAGCTGTGGCAAAACGATTGCAGGTCAGAAGGGGGATTTGGTTCCAAAGACAGGGATTGTTCGATCTCATTTAAACATCGGCTCTCTTTTTTCCTACAGGATCACAGGACTTTTATTTCGCACGAAACAGCAGTGGCACTTTCGAAACTGTCGGTGGATGCAATGTGAACGGACTTGCACTCCTCTTGGTTCCCTTGTGGCTGGACCCTCTTGCAGGTACTCTCGGCCTCCCACAATCGTTTGACTTCCCTCAAACGGCTGCCCTTCTTCCCCTGTTTGTTCGAGTTGTCCGTTGCCTCGAACAAGATTTCAGAGCTCTGCAACTTCACCCGCATGACTCCACATCTGGAGACCATCGACCTGTCAGACAACAACATTCCCTCTGCCCTCCAGCTAGTGGCCGCCTTTCCAGTCGAGGCCTCCACCCTCAAGCGTCTCTGTTCAGAAGCCGAAGAGAAGCAGGGAGGGAGGGAGAAAGAGAGAACAGTCACAGATGAATCCGAAACTGCGACTGCCCTCCCTGCCGACAGTTCCATTCCCTCCACACGCCAAGACTCCCTTACCCCTTCTGCAGACGAGCTAGAGGATTCCACTGCCCTCACACTTCCCTCATCCAACGCAAAAGAAACACACGAACAGGATCGAAGCTTCACAGCGCTTCCCCTCGCACTCGCTCTCTGTAGCACACCCGAAGACCCCCTCACGCAGGAAGTCCCCGCCACCTCCACTGTCCCTACCACGGCCCCTTTCCGGCCAGTGTGCGACCTGAATGCCTCGAACAACCCCTTCTTCGAAGACCTCCTGAACAGTCTGCGGGAGGCTGCAGAAGGAAAAGGAGAGGAAAAGGAAGGCGAGCACAGCGAGAGGAGTGACGGTCTCATCTCGACTCATCGGACAGGAGGTGCGGACAGGACTAAAGAGACAGAGACGGAGATAGAGAACGTCAAGCCAACAGATCAGAGAAACAACATCAGTGCAGACCCAGACCCCGTCTCACCCCCCAAAAGTGCCCAAAAGGACACTCCCGCCCTGCCTTCTTCTGCAGACAACCACCTGTCTGTAGCAGAATCTGAACATTGCACCAAGCCCGGGAGCGCGAAGGGCAACGGGGGTGGAAAGTGTGAATTGATTCCCCTCCCTCCTGACCTCACGTCCCGTCGAGGTCCCTTCGGACACAGACGACAGCAGAGAGACAAAAGCCTCAGAGGGGAGAGAATGAAGGGGGCAGAGAACGAGAAAGACAGAGAGAAAAAACAAGGGGCTCTGAATCGACAGGGGTCCAATCAGGAGGACGTTCTGGTTCTCCGTCGGATCCCAAAATCTTCTCCCAATTCCGCAAACGGAGACGGCTGTTCCCTTTGCATATCTCTAGGCTGCTCTGATGTTTGCATTCCCTCAGAGACAGAGAGAAGGGTCTTTGAGGCCAGAGCCCTGTCTGAGTGGCTCCGCACAGGCCGTGTCTCTCTGTCAGTCAAATCAAACACATCCGACACCGCCTCATCTGCGATTTCATCCTCCCCAGGTTCCCTCGCGATTGTCAAGGAAAAGAAGACCAGCCCCGCAGACGAGAAGGAGGAAGAGGACGATTCTTCCGATTCCGACAAAATTGATGCGAGACTCGACGAAGCACTCAAAAGGGTCCCAGGGAAGTGCGTTCAGTCAGCGCTGTCAAAGACAGAGGCTCTGATTGTTCTCAAACAAGAGCGCACAGCTGCAGCGTCCGAGAAAGAGAAACGAGGGGGTGCTAGGGGCAAGGGTGCAAAAGTCCCCTCTGGAGCCCCCCACCCCCTTTTCCCCTCCACGCGGTCCATCTCTGGTTCCTCTGTGGCCGCACCGCCGTCAGTCAGCGGCTCTACGCAAGGAGACAACCAGTCTGATGTGCACAGTCAGAGTCAGAGCCGAATGTCCTCAAACATCCGGAGAGACAAATCCGTTGAGAGATCAAGGGAGAAGAACAAGAAGAAGGCTGAGAGCTCACTTCTTTCAGATATTCCCGAAGTCAGCCTCCGAGAATTTTCCTCCAGTCTCCTTCCAAAGGAGGTCGCATCGGGGGATTCCCTGACACAGTCAGACGACGCGATGAGGGAGAGGGAGAAGAAGAGAGAGCTCTTGGAGGCAACCGGGGTAAGGGATTCCCGTGTGTTGTCCACAGTCTGTCGTTTGAATTCGTCAATGAAAGAAAGCCTCTTCCTTCCGATTGGGGCAGCACCCATCGATACAGAGGTGAAAGAGATCAAGGATGACATCATCCATCGGCGAGGGATTCCCGCCTCTGTTTTTGAGGCACTAACCAATGACCTAGCGGAGAAGGAGCGAGCACAGAGAGCAGCTAAAGCTGCTGTTGCAAAGGGTACCATTGTGCGAGTGGGGGAAGGGAAGGAAGAAGTGGACAAAACCAAGCACAAGGGGGGGAAGGGAGATCAGGAGTCCCTGAAAACCTTGAGAGACCTTGTGGTTGGTTTTTATTTTTTTGTTTTCCTTCCTCCGCAGTGAAATCCATTTTTCGTCCCTTTCTTTCTCTTTGCGTCTGCCTCTTTGTTTTTGTTTCGGACTTCCATGTAGCCTCGTTGTTCGTGTGTCTCGTCTCTCTCCAATGATGTTTCTGCTTCTCAGGCAGGCCGTTTCAACCCCCGCACCACAATGTTGCTGAGAATCCATCACTCGTTCCCGCTCCCTTTCTTTTTCAAGATTCCCACGCGGCTTCCCCTTCCTCGTCACGAGGGTGAAAAGGCAGAAGAAAGTTTCACATCCTTCTTCCTCTCTTCTGTTAATTCTTTCAGGACTCCCAAGGTCTCCCCCTCGTCCCCCTTCTGGCCGCTCCCCGCCTGTCGACTAGGGACGCTGCTGAGGTGCAGGAGCTGGTCGAAAGGATGAAGAGAGCAGCAGAGGAGGGGGGGGAAGGGTTTGACTTCAAAGATGAAGATGAGGAGGAAAAGCAAGGAGAGGAGGAAGACGATGAGGAAGAGGAGTATGAAAAGGAGGTGGAGAAAGAAATGAGGATGGCTCTTCTCCGACTCCGTCGGCAGAAGATCTTGAGAGACAACGAGCCTCTGATGTTGCAGGATTCCGTCTCCGTCTCCTCCAGCTCCAAGTCCTCTGCTCCTCCGGCCGTCTCCTCAGGAAACGGACTCACTGCAGTAGCAGCGCGGTTAGAATCTCATCTATCCTCCCTCCTTTCTCTGTCTGCCTCGACAATTCAGGAGATAGACGAGTCTATCAAGAGAAAGGAAGATGTGGCGAATGAATTCTACAGAGAGTCCTATGAAGCACAGGAGGCAAGAATGGCCGAACTCAGACATCGTGCGTCAACGAACCATCCAGTGCCGCCACCAGTCACTTCCCCCTCTGACACAAACAGAAAGTCCCTCAAGCTGCCGCCAATAGCACAGAGACGTGGCAGTCTGGCGGGGGGCGGAAAAGATGCTTCTGTCGTCTCGCCTGCCAATGGGCTTCCCTCTTCTCCACACGGGAGCTCCCCTCCTCCTTCTGCACAGTCTTTGAACTAACAGATGCGGACATTGTCAAGCATGTCAGTGCGCATATATACCGTGGCAAAAGTGATTGTAAATCGTTCGAATTCAAAAATTTAATCCAATAAAAGGATATACTACATCAATGCCACCACCAATATTGACTTAAACATTTGGGCTGACATTTAAATACTCTAGTTTTTTTTAAATCATGATTAAAATGAATATTAATATAGAATTGCTTTATGTTATGTATACTTGATTTAAAAAACATTGAAATGTTTTTTCTTGAAAACCTTTGCAGAAAGAAAAAAATTGGACTAAGTAAAAAAAAGATTTAAAAACGTGAACTTCATATGCATACATTAAAAAAAAAGATATAAAAAGATATGAATATATGAAAAAAAAAAATAGACAGAGAGACAATATTATTATTTTCAATTAGTCAGTATAAACTAGTCTTTCAACAGATCAGTGCATGTTTAAATTACGAAAGTGAATTGTTTTGCGAATAATCTCAAAGGTAAGTGTCTTAACTTTTATGTCCAAAGATGATTTTCTATTTATTCCCAATTTATTGAGAATCTTTCATTATCCCTATGCCTGCCGCATATTAGTTTTTTTTTTTTTAACTTTCTTTTTTAGCCGCAAGTCATGCTCTAGAGTAAAGGAGCCAAAATTTCTTACGGCCGGCGTGCCACCGCTCCGATCAATCCACGCTGCGTACTCTTGCAGACTTACTTCCACGTGCAAGGCGTACGAACTGACTTGTATACCATATAGCTAAAAAATCGGAGTGCATACGAATGTTCTGGATCGATCTGATTCGATCTGTCAAAGAACTGTCTGACTGTTCACACTGTCCGTCGAGCGCCGGGGTACAACCTCACGCAATATTTTTTGGTGCAGTCAACTGAGAGATCTGTATGCATGAGGCATATGCTTGCCTTTCCCATCAGAGGTTAGGATCTCCGAACCATCTCCCGTCATCTCCTTCTACCCCTAGCTTCGGTAGCATGTTTGGACCCAATAGGCACAAGAGCGTAAGTCTTTCTTCCCCCAATCCTGATTCCCGCATCCCTTTGTTTCTTTTCTCTATGCCAATTACGCCGGCCAACTCTGATAGGAGCATGATTGCATGTGGTGATTTGCATGACTCGTATCCACTCGTATGCTATCCTCATCACTTCTTTTTTCCTCTCTTTCTTGCTTTCCTCGACCAGACTTTTAAGCCACGTTTCATTCTCAACTTAGCATGCTAAGGGGCCTCTCTTCATCTTTTCCCTTTTGTTCAGGCGGTCTTTCACACTCTACGAACTGAGTTCGTGCTGGATTCGATACTGCATGCAGATCGCCAGCCCTCGCACCATCAAGGAGGCATGGGGGGACCGCGTGATAAGAAAAGAGAATCTTGAGCAGCTAGCGTTTGTGGAGAAAGACTTGAAGGAGAGAGTGCTCACTTTCTCTCTCCCATCCAAAAGTACATCAACCTTGTGCATTCCAAAGAAGCCAAAACGCTCCCTCGCCCCCCGAGAGAGCCACAGAACGTACACGGATTTCACGGTCAGTGCTCCCTTTGATCGTGTTTCACGCTTCATAGTTTTGTCAGGGTTGGATGTCGCATGATTCTATAAAACGCGTTGCCTTTTCATATGAGAGTGTCCCGATATTGAATCTTTATGTCTAGTTTTCATATTAAAAGCAGCAGGTTTGTGAATTTCCATTCAATATGTCCTCCACACAGTCAATTTGGCTCTTTGTCGCACAGACGATCCTGTTTATCGTACATGTCTGCTCTTTTCTGCGTGCAGTTCGAAGAGCTGCCGAGCCAGGAGGCACAACTACAAAAAATGTGCGTCAGTGATTGATGCCTGTTTGTCTGGAGCCTGTTAAAAACTTTTTCCCCTTCTGTACAAGCGTCGAAACGAATCTTCATTTTCTGTCAAAGAGGCCGTCCAATTCGTCTTGTTTCTTTTTTATATGAATGACTCAAAGCCTAGCCTTAGGACTGCTCTGTCAAGTGTTTCTCTTCACCCTCTCGCTTTTGCTTTCGTTTTGACTGAATGCGTTGCATGTGAGCTGGGCCAGCCTGAAAACTACATGAAACCCCCCCCTCTGAAGCATGAAGTGATCATTTCTTTTGCTTGGCAAATTGAACCTGCACGTGAGTTTTCGTACAAATATATTTGTGGCATCCTGAGATCCCTAAATCATGGGCCCTTGCATGATTGATTAAACCTTTGATAAACATGCCGCTCGCTCCAAGATGTACCTCTCAAGCATGTGGCTTTCAAGCATTGCTTTTTGAACTTTGGTTTCTCTCTCCATACATAAATTTGCAAAAGCTGGCAGCTCTTGTTTCCCCCTGCGGATTGGGTCTCACATATTGATACATCCACTCACCCAAAGTTATCATTGTGGTTCTTGTGTCTGCTTGTTGTTTTTCTGCAGGGATCAAAAACGCAAGAAGGAGATGGAGAAGCGGGGAAAGGTCTGTTCACAGCCTCTTGTTGCAGACTGAAGTGCTCAGAATCAGACGGATCTTCTTTTTTGATTGCGAGATGCCTTTCTCTCTCCACCCCTCAACCTGGCTGAGACTCGTTTTTCAAATTTCAGACCTTCTGCAAGGGTATGCTGGAAGGTCCATGCGGCAACACGTTTGCAATCTGGCGGTCTTTTTCATTCTTAGAAAGACGCGTACATTTATACGGGCTTGCTGGGCTCCAAAGAAAATAACTGAAAACATTTATGTGGGCGAGAAGCCGTAGGAACAGACGTTCTCGCAGGGACAGGAACAGGACCTCTCATATGCTCTCAATAGTCCTTGTCTCCCGTCCTCTTGTGTGTCTGCAGGCTGAAAAGATCTACAGAAAGGAGCAAAGGATGGAAGAGAAAGAGAAAAAGAAGAACGCTACTACAAATGCGACAAAGAGGACCATACATACTGAGAAAGATGGTGAGTTCTCTCTGTCGACTTCCACCAACGGAAACGGTAGGGTTATGGTGGAGATGGTGTCTGCCTCTGGGCACCTAGCCGGAGAACACCCCTGAATTTGCTTTGCTCTGTGACGCGTACGTACGGAACTGTTACAGAGCAACTCTTGGGACAGCGACATGCCGCCTCAGGAGCCAGGTGTTTTAACGAACTTGGCCGGCGATTTGGGGGGAATCACGCTGGGCCAGAGTCCCCCCCAACAGCAGCAGCAGCAGCACCCACCCCTAACGTGCAGCCCGCCCTAGAGCCCGCCCCCCCCCTAGATGACGGCAGAGGAGATTCAAATGTAAAAGATTGTTAGTCTCCCTCTGTTGTCTGCCTTCTTCCCCCCTAAGATACAGCAGCCCATAATGTTTGAGACAAGAGAAACGGCTATCAGGATTACAGTGGCTATGTGCGATGAAATGAGGGGTTCACGGTGGGGGGTGTATATTGAGGGGGACCTGGGAAAAGATCAGGCAGTTTCCGTCAGGGATGGGAAATTGGGGCATTACCAAGCATGCTTCGAAGAGAGCTTTCAGGGAGGTGGCCCTGATGGTGGTTCGGCAACGTGCGGAGCGCTTTGACGCAAAACTTCCCTCAGAGTTATTGTGATTAAGCTTTCTCTCATGTATATGCTGGAATTACATGTCATGCCCCGTAGTTCGCTAAAGCCTCAGTGGGGGCTCACTAGTTTTAACCCTTTCAATTCATTCATTCATGTGTTAAAAATTATTTAGGTTAGAAATAGTACAATGATTTCATGAAAATATTATCTAAAATATTATACTATAAAAATATACTTTATATAGCTTCATAAGCACTTTAGTAAGCATAGCTAATATGAGGTTCTAACTCTTCTTAGATCATGAGAAATAAGCCTTCAAAATCTAGTCTAAAAATTATGGAATTTAATGGAATTTCGATAAGTAGATTCCCCGGGAAATTCCACTAAAATCCATCAAATTCCACTAATTAAATTTCAAGGCTAAATTCCATTAAATTCCACTAACTTCCCGAAAAATTTAACGTGAGTTTGTACGGTAACCTAGACGGTAACCTGAAATTTAGTTATTTCTGGCCTTTTAAATTTTAATAACCTATTAGTTACCTATAGCCTTTAAATTAACTTCAAATCAAATCAAATTAAATGAAATTCAAATATATGAAATCAAACCTGGTCACTAATACTTTCGCGTATGTTGATACACATGGAGGAGAAGAAAGTTGTTGGCGTCACCCTTTTGTTTCTTTTTATTTCTGATTATGTTGGGCTTGATGCTGTTTGTGGTTGTTGATGTTTGTATGAATTGATCGTTTTAATACATGTTCGTTGCGCTGCTTGCTGCTGAATCAGATTCAATTGTACATGCTTTGTGATGTTTGTATTTTATTTGTGATTGCTTGGTTACTAGCGCAAACAATGAGTGGTTTAAGGCACTCATCTTCGCTAGCTAGGCATCATAGCGAAAATAATCTGCGCGCGCGCGTTGACATACGAAAAATTCAAGTAGCGATCAGTGTATGGACGCACGCAATGCCTGATGTTAGCGTTTGAAAATTGACTGGGGATCGAATGCATATATGCATAGTAGTAGTTTCTTGAGCTTCTGCATTAAAAGTGGTATGATGGTCTTCTTCTCTTCAAATTGTCAGTCAAATACTGAAGACAAAGAGGCAAAGAGACAAAGACTGCCTGCGCAGTAAAAGCAGATCAGACAAAAAGCCATGATGTTTACTATAGACCTATTACAAGTTAAATTTCTATATAATAAGTCTATAATATATTCCTCTAGGTCTTCATCCTTTTCGTGATCGTGAACGTTTTCCTATTCAAAAACGAAAAAAGGCTCCCCATACATAAAAAAATAATTTAAATAAATAAATAAACTTAGGCCAAAACCTGAATTAGTTTTTTGTTTTTTTATTTTTGTACGTGAGCTGGGCTTTGAGTTTCGAACTTGAACTGTCTGCTTTAAAAAAATAAATTAAAAAAATAAAAAGTAAAAATGATTTTAGGCAATTAATTTTTTTATTTTTTTATATATGGGGAGCCTAGATATTCCTGCTTATTTCAATAGTATATTCGCATTGAAGTTATGATCGAAGTTATCGAACACTTCAACCGTAACTTTATTATATAGGGCTGGGAAAAGGTTCATTGAGAAAAGGTTCAAATCTGAAAAAGTGAACCTGTTGAACCTGTTTTGAACCTGTTGAATCTGTTGAACCTGTTTTGAACCTGTTTTGGAGGCCAGACGCGCGGCCACTGGCACAAGGCTGGCCAGGCCCGCGCCGCCCACGGCCCATATAGGTGAAATAAGGAGCCGGAGCCGCGTACACAGCAATTGTCCCCAGCCGGTTCAATCTATTGTGTCAGACAAACGCATATCAACATATATCAGCATCATATGTCAGCATGAAAACTCATGCTGATGGTTGCAGAAGTGAAGAAGTACACGTGACTTGGAGGCCATGGGGCTATGGGGGGGAGCAGGGGGGGGGGCAACAGGCCGGGCCAGGAGCAGCAAGTCAAAGAGGCGGCGGTGCACGGAGAGGGAGGGGGGGAGCAGGGGCCGCGGGGCAACCGGTGAGCAGATAAAAAAAAGAAAGAAACGCTGTGACGGTCTTATGTTGACTAAATTGTTATGATTGATACGATCATATAAATTTAATTATAACATTTTCCATTTTTTTAGGCTTTTTTGATTACTAATTTTCGACTATAAACAGTGAATAACTTGAGACTAGCACCTAATGTGAGCACAAATATTGATTTAAACTATTTAAAAACACTACTAAGGCATAGATTCTATAATAAAACGTTCTAAAAATGCATTAAAGCCTAATTTAAAGGCATAAAATAACATGAAAAAATGAGGTTTCTATTAATTAACACTTAAAAGTGAACCTGTTTTTGAACCTGATTCAGGTTCATTACTAGTGACCATGTTTGATTTGATTTGATTTAATTTGAGGAAAGGCTTAAGCTCAAATCAAATATCTAGTCAGGGAGGACCTAGTGTTTAAAGACCTATCAAATACCATCAAATATTTGATCAATATGACTTTTAACCTCAAATATGAAGGTCCCGAAAAAACTTTTGTAAGTACCGATCCGTCATGCATGCTGATTCAAATAAAAAAACCTAAATCTTGATGGTTTACTCTCAAAAAAAAAACGTTTTGAGCTGCACTGAAATTGACGTTTCACCCCCTTTTACTTTATGTAGAGGTAAACCGATCAGCTGAACCTTTTCCCGAACAGCCATGTTGACTTTTCTGGTGCTGGAACATCTTTTACAACCCCCTTTTTGAGTGTCTGCAAACATTTTACACCCCGTAAAGACATGTCACACAATCCGACAGGGTCGAACGGAAAGAAGGAGACATTTGTTTTTAGAGCCGGATATGCAAAAAAAATGTGCGACCACGAGAATCAAGTGTAATATGCTGACCACTGACTTTCTGGCCAATGCTGGCTGGCCTCATCTCACAGAAAACAAGGCATTGCAAAAGCTGGTCAAGGCACTGGACCCCCGCTACGATCTCCCGTCTATGGGGAAGGTGTAGAGACTTCTGCTCCCAACACTGAAGAATGAGATTATTCTGTCAATCAAAAACAGGTTGAGAAAAGCAGCGACCCGACGAGTGTCGATCACCCTCGACATGTGGTCGCATTCAGGAAAGTCAGGGTTCCTGGCGATCATAATCCATTGGCTGCATATGCTGGAATGGGGGCCGCTCCTGTAGGGCCTGGCGGGAGGACCAATTTGAAACCAAAGGAGGCGGCCGCAGACGCAAATGCTGAGAAGGCTGGGGGGAAACTTCCCCCTCCTGAGAAAGTTATCACTCCGGGTGAGGAAGGCTACCGACCTCTCTATATTCACCTCCAAGACAAGGGGCTTGTTGTCGGCCCTGGTGCGACACAGAAGGTAGCCAAACTTACCAACTCTGGATGCTTAGCGGCCCAAAAACAGGACGGTTCCAACACCAACAGCAATAGCAAACGTGTGCGTAGTTCTCCGTCTCACCCCGTTGTCATCTCTCTGTAACCGAATAGAAGCCCAGGAGCACCTACTCCTAGAAAGCCGAAAAGCCAGAAAAAAAGCTCTCAGCAGCTCCCACCACCGATCGATTCGATTCACATTGAACAAAGTGATCATGAAGAAGAGGAAAAGGAAGTGCCATAAAGCTGAGTGATTGTTACCTTAATTTTGGTACGTGCTCTAACTTTATCGTATCAACAAAAAGTCATATGCAATTTTAAATCTATTAATTTTATGTTCTTAATCTCTATTAGTACTAGAGTGAGTCTCAGTGACTAGTGTATATACACTGCCATACAGGCATATTTTTTTTACGGAATTGATAAGTTATAATTATATATATATATATTTTTAAATTTTTGAAACATATATCAGAAATGTTCTGATAATTATTGTCATGAGAAAAATGATTAGAATGACAGTAAGTCCGTGACTCAGTGAGGAACCCTAAGAGGTCAACCTCAAATCTTGCCTCAAATATCAAATATTTGAGGTTGAAGCTCAAATCAAATCAAATCAAACATAATCAAATCAAACATGGTCACTATTCATTACTTCGAAGTGAACCTTGAACCTTGAACCTTTTCCTAGCACTACAAGTTGGACGCAACTAGATTTACCACATATTTCTACGGCATTTCTTTTTTTTATATATACAGCTAGGTATACAGTATACTTGAGTATGAAAATTAACTAGTGTAAGAATCACTCACAAATTCAATTCACAATCAAACATGTTGCATACTTTGTCTCTAGTTTTATCTGCCAGTGGTATCCAGTTGAATCTGAGTTGATCTCGAACTTTGAATTAAATTGCAAGATTGAAGGGATTCACAGCCCAGCACAGTCTTCGAACAAGCCTTTTTGAATACTCGACAAAGGCAACCGATCGAGCAAAATATATGCATGCATACATGATGTAACACATCGACCACTCGAACTTGAGAGAGAAAGAAAGAAAGAGGGTCGGTACTGATGCAGCCAGTCCAGCGCTCGCCTGCCTGACAACTTAATTGCTGTGCCAGGTACAAAATCATGCATCATTAACCCTGGACAGTTGAAGGCAGGCAGGAGAGCGCAGAAGAAAGAAAGAAAGCCATTTCGGTCAGGAAGGGCAGGCATTTAGTTACATAGGGTCGGTCGGTCGGTCGATCGGCCACGTCAACAGAAAAGGTCCCCTTTCCCCACCCCACTGGCACGAGAGACGGATCAACCGCTCGGTCGATCTATGGAGGCAATTTGCACGAAAGCACTTAACATAGTGACCCATTTTTGTGCGTCAACCGACGTCTTGTGCCAATTTTTCCTTCTCTCCAGGAATAAAAGAAAACATCAATTTCTGGAGTGGCACCCGGAGAAGGGAGGAAGAATGAGGAAGAGGGAGAAGAGAAAGATGGTCGAGGCTTTCCGCGGCCTAGCTAGTGAATGAAATGAATTTGTTTGCTTATTCTTACACTGCAAAGCAAAGACAGAAATGGCAAAAGAAACAGCAGACAGGATCTCAACCCACAACGTCTGGAGGAAACGAAGGCTGTCGAATCCCTCAGTCAGCAGTCGGCCAGATCATTCGATTTAGTCCCAATGCGACCCCTTGCAACTTCTCTCTCCTTCTACTTCTTTCCACACGAAAAACTGGACCGGGTGCACGAAATGAATAGCGGACCTATCAGTCCTAACATCACCCGAACAGACAGTCGGAGTGCCTTGGAGCGCTCAACAAGGAACCAACCAAACAAATAAATGACAAAAGCCGACCCCCGCATGGTCATTATGCGTGAACTGCTTGTGCTTTGCTCGAGTCCGAAATCCTACTGAAGGGCTCTCTCTCTCTCTCTCCTTACGCGCCTGTCCACTCACAAATGGATAACCAAACAAAACAAGAAGGGGCAGCGCTTTACATCTTCTCGTGCCCATCTTCAGTCCATCAATCGATCCATTATACCCCCTTTGTGTCATCTGCTTTGTTCAAATGGCGAGACCAAGAAAGAAAGGAACAAGCAAAGAAACCTGAGTGCATATTGCACCTTGCCTCATTATTCTCATGCCAACCACCCAGAGTGCGTTTCTTTTTTGCACCTCGGCTTCTTCACTTTGGGTCTAGAAAGAAAGGAACACAGAGTAAAAGCAACAACAAAAAAACCAAAAACATCAAGCCACAAATAAATAGTAGAGGCAAGGCATGAGAACCAACACACAACCGAGAGGGCCGAACAGAAAAAGAATAAGATCACAATTTAAAAGATTCTCCTTCAGTCGTGATTGATTCCCTTCCGCCGCCCCTCCTGCTTTTTGCTGTACAACCACCAACCAGAACAAAAACACCCGACCGTGGAAGGAAGGCCGAGGCAACCACCTGTCGTCTCCCCTACTTTTTGCCCCAAACATCCCCGTTCCCGTTCCCCATCTCTCTCTCTTGTCCCTTTCAAAAAGACCCTTCTGTACTTCTCCACTGACCAAACCCAAAATTTCGTTCCCTTGTTGTCTTTTGGGCCAAAACGTTCTGATCGAAACTTTGTCGCATCTGACTGTGGAGTGACCAACCAACCAAACAACAAAACAGTCGATCACCCCACATTGTTCCTTCACGCAGACAGACGAAAAGACAGACAGACAGACAGACAGACAGACAGACAGCAAGGGAAGAATGCCAGCTAGGCTACGTGACTGACTCTCCGAGTCCCGAGGCAAGAGTGGAATCGAAGGACAAAAAAGACAGACAGAAAGGCAGACAGACACAGACGACAGGTAACCCCCACCAGACCCATTCTTCTTCAGTCTTCTCCTCACCTTCCCGCTTCATCTCGTTCCCCCCACCCCCGTCTGGCATCTCTCTTTTCCATGAATGACGGCAAGCCTTCTTTGCCTCTTCTCTTTTTTCTTGACATGAGAGGACAACAGACTGAGGAGAAAACCGCAAGTGAAAGGCAAAGAAAAGAAAGTGGAATGGGGTTGCAGGGGTCTACTTCTCTTCCAGCAACTTTTCTTTCCACTGTGGTGCCAAGGACCAGCCCTCGCCCAGCAGAACAATACAGAACGATCAAAGCAAAACACGCAGATAGATTGACACTCTGCGATAAAGAGAAAGAAGAAAGAAACGAACCTATATCGACCCTGCAGACAAGCATCACAATGTCAACGATGTTGCATGCCCTCGTTGCACCCTCTTGCCAGTCTCCTCAAATTCGCTCAGTCTCCTGTCTGACGAAGGGAAGGACTTTCGACACACCGATTCGAAGACTGCCTTTTTTTCATTGTCACTTTTGCAGGCCCCTTCTCTTCTCTAACAGCCGTGAAGAACCGTCTGACACACATACACTTCTTTTCCAGAACGGCCTGAATGCCCATATCTTTCTTTCTCTCCCTATAACCCTCCAAGAACTTTTGTACATTTCGCTTTTGCCCCGTCACTTGGTCTTCGGTACCTCTTCTCTTCTCTCTTCCACCATGATGCGCTATCTTTTTGCATATGCGCTAGACTTCAGACTGAAAGGCAGAAAAGAAAAACCTCTTCTTTGGAGTTGACGGAATCCTTCCAAGGTGGAGCAATAAACGTCATTTGGGGATGGACGGCTCATGCTTCTGCGAGAGACTTTCTGCACCTCTCCTTTTTTCTCTTCCGCGCTTTTCGTTTCTCTCGTTTTCTTTTTTTTACATCAGGTCAGGCAGGATCGTTTTCCTTCTTTTTCCGATACATATTCACATATTGACCGATTGTTTGAAACAATGTAAGAGGACATTCAACACGTAGATATTCACACTCCCACGCACGCTCACGCAGACAGAGATAAGATCACAAGGGCGGTGAACAGACGAGTTGTGGAAAGAAAGAGGGAAAATGCACGTTGGTTGGAGGGGTGGAGGGAGGCCTGCATGCGAGGACTGGGGTACCCCACTGACTAGAGAGGGGATTGCCTTGTCTGCCCGAACTATCGAAGCGAAGCTCTCATCTCAACTCGGGAGATAGAAGGGAACGGAACTGGTACAGGGAGAAATGAGTGCGAGCGTGAGCCTTCCTGCTCGTGTTCCTTCGTCTTGTCACTCAAAACAGACGGGCTGCTTCGTCTGAGAAAAGTGAAAGCAAGGAACGAGAGAGACGAGGGAAAAACCCTTGAGGGAGGGACTTTGAGGACGTTTGTGCAGAGAAAAAGTAAACGGAAAAGAAAGGCGGACGGGTAGAGGCGCAGGCAGGTAGGCAGACGAACAATGAAGAACAAGGAAGAAAAAGAAACAGAAAGAAGAATCACGGTATGCACTCAACTGTCACAAATAGAATAGAAAAAAAGGAGGGAAGGTCACGGCGACGAAGAGCACCGGTGGAGGCGAGCCAACAGCTAGCAGACAATCAGGCAGGAAGACAGAAGAACGAAGACTTCATTGGAAGCAAGCAGATGAGCAGACATACAGGCAGACAGACGGACGAAGGAACCGAAATGAAACGAGGGAGACCCTTTAAGCTGGCAATATGACAGACCGAAACTTGATTGAATGACAGAACCCACCACATGACCGACCGGCAAAGCGCTTGCCCAGTCGATCGATCGAAAAAGAAAGAAAAGAAGGAAGCGGGCGTAAACCCATCAGTTCATTCATTCATCATTGATGCATCCATCTGCTCCCCTCCCCTATGCTCATTTATCATTCATTCATTCATTCATTCATTCATTTCATTTTCATTTCCCCCCTCAACAACCAGACAAGACGAGACAAGAGAAGACAACAGAAGAGAAGAACAGATCATCCCTCCAAGGGATCATCCATTCGTCTGCATGCTCATACATCCACTAGGCAGGCAAGATTCACCTCACTGCAGACAAGCAAACAAACCAAGCTACCAAGAAGAGAAAGGAGTACAAACACGCACGCGGGCAGTAGCTCAGACTCCAGAAGGGCTTTTGAGTCCAAAAAAATCTTACAAGAAGGCAGGCAAAATGCGGGAAGGATTCGGGCTGTGTCTTTTGGCCTTTGTCGTTTTTCGTCTGAAGTCAGCGCTTCTATAAGAAGACGTAGGGCGAAGGTGGGAGGGACGCTGGAAGGCTGAAAGGAACTGAATAAGCAAGCAAGGAACCAGAAAAGAAGGTGAGGAAGGAAGGAAAGAGCCAAAATTGCGGAAAGAGAGAGGAGCAGCACCCCCCCCTCCTCCAGAAAGAGGAATTTGAGGAAGAAAGAATAAAGAGAAGAAGAAAGAAAAAAAAAACCTCGCTCTCTCAACGCATCCCGGTCGCTCAGCAAACGGACGAACAAACAGATGGGTGGTGGTTTTTTTTCTACTGCATCTCTTCTTCTGTTTCTTCTCTTGCCACCCGACTCTGGTGGTGTCTCAAGGAAGAAGTTTCGATTGGCTATGCACATAGAGGCAGCAAGAAAAGGAAGGGTGCATGGGCACGTCTTTTCGAGTAGCGGTGGAGAAAAAAGAAGAGTAAAAGCAGAACGGACGGAAAGACAGACTGAAGCGAGGAAAAAGTTGAAAGAGAAGAAACCAACCCATGGTTGCAAGCGAACTCCTGTCCCCCCACTCCCCTCCTTGACACACACAAATAGAAAAGGAAGGAAGGTTGTTCCACGGGCTGGTTGTTGACAGAGAAAAGAAACGGAGCACGTTAGGAAAAGAAAGAAGGGAAAAAAGGGAACGCACATTACCTTTCCAGCAGGATATGCATTCCCCCTCTTCCCCCCTCGCATCCAACTTCCTCCTACCCCTTCCTAATCTGATCAACCAGGTCCTTTCTCTTTTTTCTTCCCTCACCGCCCTTCTTTCCTTTTCTATCGCCCTGCCCTCTGCCAATCCGAATTCCCTCTTGCCCTGTGCAACGCTACCGCTGCCTGAGCTCTATCGAGGGCCTTCAGGACTTGGATGGCTTCTGTCTTGGTGTTCGTCGGGAAGTCGTCAGGCAGACACGCGGGACAGTGGGAGGGCATCTGGTTACACGAACACCCGGCAGAGGTGGGCCTGGACGAAGCGCCGGGGCCCGTATGCCGAGTCTCGGAGGAGTAGTGGGCCCTGTACGAGGTCCCACCGACCCCGGCATCCCTCTCATCTCCCACATGCCCACTGGAGGCCTCATCTTCCTCCTCCTCCTCTTCCATCGCTGCCGTCTCCAACAAGGCCTCTGCGCGCCTGCGCATCACAGACAGGTAGAAGTCAAAGCTCCCCTCTGCGCCCTTCATGTCACCGCTCCGGAGAATCAACTTCGCAGCCTGCACGTGCGCACAGAAACGTATTCATATAAATACAATAAAAACATGATTCTACAGATTCATCCATCGAAGCCGTCTCTCCCAATGAAAAGCAGACCCCCTGTCTCCTCACAGGAAGAGAGAGAGCTGAGAAACAGGAATTATGGCAGGGAAAAGAAGAAGCAGGAAGAGTACCCCAGGAGAGACAGAGATGGAAGCAGAGGGAGAAGCACACAAAGCGACAGACAGACCAACCTCTCCTTTCCGAATCTTCACAGGCTCAGGAGAGAGGAAGATATCCCGATTGTGGAGACACCGCTCGAGGGTGGAAATGGCCATCACCTGAGAGAAACACAGACAACAGAAATATGGAAAAAGCAAACAGATTGCAGAAGCCGGAAAGGAAATGAAAGAGCCACGAACCAAAAGAAGTCTTCTGCAAACCACAAGCACAAAGAGGACTGTCAGGTGCGAGAGGACAGAAAAACGCAAAATTGTCACCACACGCAGGGGTACAGGCGACTGACTCATCGTGACAAACTTCATCAGTGACATGCAGACGGACACGAGGGCCCTAGCCACACCACCCGTACGTCCAACGGACTGACCTGAGGAATAGCGCAAAACCTGAATATTGAGGGTTCCCCAATCATCGAGAGGTACTGGAGGCAGTCGGGGACGTGGCGGAGGGCGTCGGCTACCATGGCGTCCAGACACCGAAGAGACGTGGGGGCGTGAGCGGGGTCTCTCATCAACTCGAACTTCCTCACGTACCTGCGCGCGTCAGATCAAGCAGAAAAGTTGATTCGTGTAGGTGTGTACGCACGCAGGTGCGTTTGTGTTCCCGGTGCACTGAACGTGGTCCAGAAGAGGTTCTGTATTTTGCGATACCTTTTGTCGCACAAACGCTTGCAGCAGCAAAGCTTCGACATCCACTGACAGAAATTCTGCTCGTCAGACAAGGAAGAAATTGGCGACGGAAGGAAACGAGAAGGGGAGAGGAGGACTCTGAAGCGCCATATGACGGCATCAAGCAAAAGGATAGAAGAAGACGCGAGACGGAATTCTTATAAGCCCACGCAGAAAGAGTGTGTGAGAACGGAGAACCTGCGTCGCTGCTCCCCATCTCCCTCCCACCCTGACTGACTTCCCCCAAATTTCCCGAGGCCAAAATTGTCTCGGGGGCGTCTCTTCGATATCTTCACGGTAGTCCCTGTACACACACAAGAGAGGAGCACAACCTTGTCAAACAGGCACTCTCTCTCTCTCTCTCGCTCTCTCTCTCTCTCTCTCTCTCTCTCTCAGACAAACACATACACACACACACACACACACACACACACACGTGTGTGTGTGTATCGTCCCTTGAACAAACCCTCCGAAGCAAAAGTTTCTCCTCCCCGACGCTCTCTGTCCTCCCCGCTCCCCCCCTTCCTCTCTCTCTGTGAAGACGCGAATCGAAGAACGCAGACGAAAATACTCGAAACACACACTTGATCGTGCATTTGCGATTTTATGGACGTGACGGCAGGCCGACGAAGGCAAAGCAGAAAGAAGCGAGGAAAGAAAGTTGAAAGAAGGCCGAGGCTGTCTCCTGCATCGCTGCCTGCCTGACCTGATGATGTTGGTCTTCTGCAGAAACAGGCCCATGGAGATCGCCAGCCGTCTCCTCTCCTGGGCGTCCACTGAGGGCACTGCACCCGCACTCTGTCCCTTCTCCTTCTGTCGGACGCTGCTCCCCCCTTTTCTCTGCTGCCCTTGTGACTGGGACTGTTGCGACCTCGCGTCGTTCCAGACCATGCCGGACAGATCGAATAGCTCGGTCAGCCCCGTCCCCACCAGACCGGCAACAAAGTAGCAGTACCTGCATCCACATACAACAGACGCGCAGCCCACGCAGATGTGATGCTTTGAAGTAAATGCACAAGCGCATGAACACGACAGACGGACTCTGGTCGCGTTCGATTGCGCAGGCACGGACAGACACAGACGCAGGGACAGACAGGCAAGTACGCGCAGACCAAGACTGTCGAGCAGATGGAGGCTTTTTTATGCCCTTGATCAGAGGAAGTCAGACAGACAGGCAGGCAGGGCGATACAGAGGGAGGCAGAGAGCCAAAGGAACGAGCCAGTGAGAACAATGGGGGAAACGCGGAACGCAAAGGAATCAGCAGCATCGAAAAGGGGCACAGAAGCCTTCTGCATGGAAACCTTAGCACTCGAGAAAGAGCTGCGCAGAAGATCAGAAGGCCCCTTCCTTTCCCATTCCGTATGCTTTTCCTTCTGAATTTGAGTATGCATAAGATAGAAAACAGATCCCCCCCCAGCTAACCGACCGATCATAGTCCTCTATCTTCTCTGGAGTCCCAGAGTTTTGGAGAAATTCCCTCATGCCCTCACTCATTTCTGCACACGCTCTTTGAATCACACCTCTGTAGGGTTCCTTCAGCTTTCCGTACACCGCAATGACGTTCTCGAAGTTCTCTAGAAGGGAGCACTCGTCTCCCTCACCGTAACCCTTCCCCTTGCAGTTCCATCCCGGTGTGTCGAGACGAGACGGGAAGGCCTCGAGTTCCTTCAACTTCTCTTCCATCGGTATCTTCATGTCGTCCTCTATCGTGTCCAGACCTCTCAGGACAAGGTAGAAGACGCAGATGGCCATCCTGAGCTCCTCGTGTACTTCCAGGATCACAGCAGCGAAACTTCGGGAGACCTTAGTGAGCATGAGGAAACAGTAGGCCTCATCTGCTTGAAGATTCTTTGGTAACCGCGTTCTCTTTGAGAGAAGGTAGAGAATCAGAGCAAAGAGCTCGTCGGGGTGGCTCATAAGAGACCAGATCCTCACGTGAAGCGGAGCTTTGGGTTTCGTTTTTTCTCCCTTCTTCTTTTTGCTCAGACATACTGAACAAAGTCTGGCAAGAAAGTAGAAGAACGGCAAAAGCGTGATGAGGTTCACCAAGTTCGCCGCTGTGGGCCGAAGAAAAACGAGATCCTGTATTCGCGAAAATAATGTCAGCATGGTTCGAAGGATCTAGGGTGTAAGCGGACAGGCGGAGATGGAAGGAATGGAGAAGACGGACAGCAAGTGCCCTGCCCTCCTACTACGCGGCGCGGTGGAAAGTGGAACTGGCAAATGAGACGGCCAGAAAGGCGACTAAAGGAAACGTCAGACTGAAAAGAAGAAAAGAGGTCCCAAATTCCTTACAGTTATCGTTCCTGAAGTCCTTCGCACAAAATCTGAAACACGAGTGACTCGGGCTGCAGGCTGAGGGGGATGTTTTCGTTTCACAGAATCGAAACTCTTCCTGCCAGTCTGACAGAAGGAGCCATGCTTTCGCACCTAAATTATACGTACATGCAGCTGCTTTCGCTTCGGTCGACGAACATCTGCATGATCGAATCGCGCGGCGGCGCCCAAGTGCTGCATATGCGGCGGCGTACGTAGCTAGTACGTACGTACTGCATGTATATAGGGGCACATGGCGCGCCACTGCATGCAGTCTTGACAAACTTCTTCAATCGAACTATAAAGGAAAAAGGAGCCAGGGAACAAAAAGTGCGACCTCTTTTAACTGGCCGAAAGGGGCCAGACGAAGCGACGCAGAGCCATACTGGTTAACCCTGAAACATGGGACTTACTCGCTGGGAAGGTCGCGGAGGGCCCTGGTTTTTTGCGCCACAGCCATGCCACAGCCCAAATATTCCATTTTGTTGGCGCATGTCATATAATGACGCAGTCACAAATGTCCGTTTAACACTATATATAGATGTCTGTTTCTGTGCAGTTTCTATTCGGTGCCAGAGCATGTAGTAGGAATGAGTCATGTGCTTTCCTGAAAAGGGAGAGACTCAGTTTGACACACTGAGCACCGGTCAGCTCTCGAGGGCAATCGAGGCAGTAGAAGGTAGAGAGAAGCTTGCCTCATTCTTGACACTTTGGTATACACTCAATGACTGTCTATCGGGGAGAAACAAAAAGGTAGGTAAGCAGAGAAGGGGGCACAGGAAAGCGTGGACACACTCAAATGGATGTGCTCGTCTCCTTTCAAATGCGCTACAAGCACTGTATAAGCTAGAGAAGCATGTTCCCATGTCGTCTTTTTTCCTCCTGTCTTTTGCTTTCAACTTGTTCTGAAGGCGTTACTCGTTCTGGTGTGTTTTGTCACAGGGTTTTGAAGGGTCTGTGGACTTGCGCCCACATGCTGGCTGGACTTGCGCAGACGGCTGCGACTAGACGATACACAGGAGATGCGTGCACGGGCCTCTTTTCAGCTGTACGTGCAGATTGAAGTGGCGGAGCAACATGGTGAGGACGAATGCCAGCTGGGAGGTCGGGAGGGCGATGAGGGCTCGGTAGGTTCAGGTAAGATGTTCGGCAGGTTCCGCTCACTTCAGCAAGCTGTTCGGGGTGATGCTCTGGGTCTTCTTGCTTGCCCCCTCTTACCTCCGGAGTTTTGAGGAAATTTCATCCCGAGTATGTCACTTGTACTGTATGAAAGGATCTATCAGATGTGGTCACCGTGTGACATGTACTTCATCAACACTGCATGTGGTGTCCTTCAAAAGATGTTGTCAGAACGCCAGCTAGTCCAAGGAAGGCTTTCTCTTTTGTGTGCCTTGATAAAAGAAAATTCGCTGCCCCCCTTCTCTGTTATTCTCCTATTACTGCCTTGATACTCGCTTTCGTCAGGCTCTTTACGCCCTTGTTCCTTCACCGCCTCTGCATTTCATCTCGTTGCTGCAATGCCCGCTCTTGCCCCTTTTCTTTCTTCAAATTCGCTGCGGTTTTTGTTTGTCAATCCCACTCTTTATCCGTGGAGGGGACAGAGAGAGTCGATACGTGCATCAAGGATTACATCAATAGACAGACAGACCGACAGACAGGGAGATGGGTGGATGAATAGATGCACAGTTGGTTCAATCAATCAATCAAAGAAAGTAAGTAAGAGAGTAAGAAAGCAAGTAAGTAAGTAAGCAAGCAAGAAAGAAAGAAAGAAAGAAAGAAAGAAAGAAAGAAAGAAAGAGAGAGAGAGAGAGAGAGAGAGAGAGAGAGAAAGAGAGAGAACAGAGAGAGAACAGAGAGAGAACAGAGAGAAAACAGAGAGAGAACAGAGAGAGAAAAAAGACAGAGGATAGAGACAGAGAAAAGAAACGAAGAAAGGTGACAAAGAAAAGAAACGAAGAAAGGAGACAGAGAAAAGAGACTAACAGACAGACAGACAGGCAGGCATTCATACAGACAAAACTACAGAGAGATAGATCGATGGATGAGCAGATGAGAGGAGTAGGCAGAAGGATGGAGGGATGAATGTACAGATATGCAATCAGAAAGATAGACCTCCGGTCAAAGAGAGAGAAAGCCAGATTCAACTGACGGCCGAATGAATTGACCGCTTGACATACAAAGGAAGGAGAGACAAGCATAGAGACGGAAAGAGGGGCAGAGACCCAGACACAGACAGACAGACAGACAGATAGACAGACTTACAGAGAGATGAATTAGTGTTACCTTAGAAATGGAGTTACTTCAGACAGCTGTAACGTATGTCCTAACCGTCTCCGCACTGTGCTAGTAGGCGGCAGCACTGTGTTCAGTGGAAGAGCAGTCCTTCTACTCGAAATCTCACATGCCTGTATCTCAGTACACATGTATAGATAGACGGATGTATGCCAATTCGATGCCAAATACACGTACGGCGCGAAAAATCAATACATTTCGGCATGGCTCAAACACTACCCCATGAACGATCGGTCGCGCGTACAATTTAAAATCGTCCTGGCACAGGCCGCAGTACCAATGCGCACACTCTCAATCCTGACATGCCAGACGAGCAACCGCAATTCCAACACACAACATCACGCACGACCCCCCCCTTCGGTCTCGCCACTGTCTTTTTTCTATCGCTTCTGGCTCTGTGTGCTACGTAAAAGAGACGTTCAATCGAAGATCAATAGGACAAAAAGAATTGAACTAAGGAAGATACACATGTAAACATATTCAATACATCGTTGGCCTAAAGCGCTCCAGAAATGCAATCTCATTCAACCATCCTTCAATCAGATCCGTGCTGGCCGTACGGACCAAAACACGCAAATATTGTTCCCTGAGAAAATTAAAAGGCCATCGCAAGGACAGCAATTCAACGAACATTAATGATAACTCCTTTACCATCAAACAGGTGGGTAGATTTGCAGATAACAACATTCTTGTAACGTGCCCGCATATCAGACCTGAATGCGCAGAGCGGCTGACCACACACGCATTCCCATGAATGAAACGGGGACGCAAATGAACCAAAGAATGTAACGACAAGTCACTTCTATGTGGAGTTTCCAAAGACCCATCAATGAAAGGAAAGAAAACAGATCTATTCAGATTCTTTAGAGAGAACAGAACAACTTCTGGGGCACTCTCCAGAGTGAAGAGAGAGAGACCCAAAACCTCCTTCCCACACTGTCTCTCCAAAACACATGTACCATGGTAGAAATCATAGCGCTGTAGTAAAAGCATAAAAGGATCGTTTCCAAGAAAATCGGGAGCGACAGAACGAGCCATCAACGTTCGATCGTCCATGTATCACCTCATGAACCACTTAGAGGACTGCCATGAAGTGACATTCAGGAGGAGTGCTTTCTGATATTCCTTCTATGCAGCATAACAACGCGTGCCCCCAGGTGAACACGGACTCCCTTGCGGGAATCCCTCCACCTGAGCAACCCTCTCCCCCAACACCCGGATAGTATTTGAATTAAAGTCAACTCTAATTAAATTACACAACAAGCTCAACGGAACAGAGGTAGCATGTGCGTGGTTTGCGTGTGTGGAGAGGAAAACCTCTTGTTTCTTCTTCACACACCTTGTGAGCCACGCCTCCCCGACAGCCAGGCCCGCACTCTTCATGAAAACAGACCCCCCCTTTCTCAGCATAGCAAAACGATGCCTGGAAGACGAGGAAAGAAAACAGACCAAAGCATCGAGAGACGACAAAAAGTCAGCCCGGGGTAAAGACGGAAAGTACGCCTT
>JAHBMJ010000696.1:25120-37620 GCA_018398765.1 Chromera velia | reverse complement strand
TCCTGCTTTTGGTTGATACGCGAGCTCAAATGCATTCATTTGATCAGACACAAGAAAATGGCGGGGAAGTGAACCGTATAAATCGTTCATGGAATGACTCGTGAGCCCGTGCTATCTGTACACAGAACTGATAGTTCCGCGCAGTGTCACTGACCGAGTTTGACATTTCTTCTGATTTTGGATGAGTACGCATCGTGGTAGTCGCTCTGCACCTGCTGGTATTCCGTCACGCGTTCCCGAAACTTCTTGACCAACTGGTTGTAGAGTGCGGACCTGATACGGACGTCTGAAGGTCTCTGCGTTTTGAAACTTTTCTCGAACTCTGCATTGCCTTCTCTCATTTTGTCCAGCAGACTCTTTGTCTTCGCATTCTCTGAAGACGTCTTTAGAATCGTGTCGTCGAGCTGCTTGAGTAAACCTGCAGAATTAAGGAATGCAGATTTAAGCGGCAGAAAGATATGGATCGAAGTTGAGCAAATGCTCGCATCCCTCAAGGAGTGCAATCAAGAACTGCCGTTCGGGGCGTGCAGACAGAACCAGTAGTTGTGTAACACCCTACTAGCTCCCATTATCTCTCTTATTTGCCCATGCTCACATTATCATTCGAAGAAACCAATAAGGCATAACTGAAGATACATGCATGTATAGGGTTTACTTACTTTTCTCCAAGTCCGTTGTGGTTGCTCGGAGATATTCCGCCTTTAGTCTTCTGATGGTCTCTGTCCTTTCGTCAATCTCCAAAATTTTTTTCTTCAGGTCCTCCACGTCGGCGAAGTAAGACTTCAAAGCCGCAGCAGCCTCGCTGCCTTCTTCCTTCACCTTACCAACCGAGTCCTTTCTCGGCTTGACAGGGGCAGCAGGTCCCTTCAGGCCTTGCAGCTCTGCCAGGCGGTTGTTCAGAATCATTTTCTCACAGCTTATGAGCACGCCACAGAAAGATATGCAGGTCAAAAACTACACAGGTAGAACAATACTGGAAGCATGCTCAGGCGGAAAGCCGTGCAAGTTCCACAATGCAGCAGACATGCTGTCTCATCGGATACGTGATTGCCCCTCTAGATCATGCATCCCTGGGTTCGACGGGTCACTGATGAGTCTATTCCAGGTCAATCCTCCTCAATATAGAGAGAGGCATTCACGATGACGCATTCTTCTTTGCGAACTCATACGTACTCGTGCATGTGCATGTGTATATATATATGCAGAGAACAGATCGGTTTAATTCGTATATGAATATCGGTTCGTGTATACGCGTTTGTGACTGGTTCATTCGTGTGGATCCAATACAGAGTTGGCATGCATGTGCTTTAATTTTTAAATTCTATACGCAAAAATCCCCGAACCGTCAGAAAAATTTTCGACAGACGAAGTTTGACGGCCTTTTTTTCGACCCTTGAAATCCCGGTTTGGAAGAGATCGAAATTTAAAGGTGATTGCCTCAAAAAGTTACATAGCGCGGTTCGAAAAGCATATGCATGGCCTCGGATAATCTCGGATATGCTTCGCGATCGGAGTCTCAAATGATCTCAAACGTTCTCAACAACATCAAACAACAGATGCGTGAAACACAGTTACCATCAGTTACCCGCTACAGTCTTCGTTTCTCCCTTGATCATCACACGACATTGTGACGGCTTTTTCTGTTTAGAACCCTCCTTCCACAGTGCCGTTCTTCGGCGGTGGAGAAGACTTTGTCGGCCTGTCTGTGTCATGCTCGGTAACTGCTTGAACGTATAGGCCGTATCCAGCCACACTTTTCAGGCTGACAACAGTGTGAGGGTCAGTCGAACGAGCAAGGACGCAGGAATGTTGGGAACTACTCCTGCACACAGACGGAGACCCGATACTCCATTCGAGGACCTGCGGGGCTATCACGGGTTGGAGGATGATGAAGATGCGTTCGGACGGAGAAAGAAGAGACGGTGCTGTCGAAGGGGCTGCCTCCTTATGTGCGCCCTCTCGTTGCTCTGTGTGGTCACATCGCTCTCTGCAGCGTTTCCCTTTATCTACGTCTCCTCACGTGGTCAGTTTGGCTTGGGTGAATCTTGCATGTCCACAGGATTTCTCCTGCATTTCAGGAGCCGACAAAGCTGCCTTTCCTCTGAGTGTATTGTCCCCACCTGTCCTTCCTTTGCCCCCTTTCCCCTTCTATGTGAAATTAACTGAATGCAGACTTTGGTGGCTTCAATTTTGCTCTTTCCGCTAAAGTGAGTCACCTTGAGGGCGGGACGCACCATGGGGGCAAGGGTTTGCTTCGGGTTGGAGCCATGGGCGGAGACGTGGAAGGAGGGTTGGAAGGGGGGGGTGGAAATGATCATGGGGCTGCAGATGCGGAAGGTGAGACCCCTTTCGATGTTGCGCATTTGCTTCCAGGAGAAGCAGAGACAGAAACAGCGAGTGGCCGAAGTGAGTCTCAAGTAGAAAAGGAAGGAGGAAAGAATGGGGGTGTGGTGTTTGGGTCCCAGTCGGGAGGTTCTTTCCCGTCGCACAATGAGATGAAGAGCGCGGGTGTGGGGTCAGTCGAGAGTCCCCCTATTGTTCCTTCTGGTCCGGGTGCCTTAGAAGAGGCTCTTGAATTGATTCGAGAAAAGGAGGAAGAGGGTGATGAGGAGGAAGATGATGACGATGATGACGAAGGTGAAGAGCCTGAGGCCGAGAATGAAGATGGTCGTGTCGCTGTTCCTAATTTGTACGCTTCAGAAGATGATGAAAACGGAGAGCAGGTCCCTCAGAGAGCGGAGGGAAGAGAGGCAGAGACGGCAAAAGACGAACTTGAGAGAGAGAAGGAAGAAGTCGGCCTTCTTACAGGCGCAATTCCGCTGTCAGATTCCCAAATCCCTTTGGAGGAGGGCGTAGCCAATCTGCCCGACCTCCCCCCCGACAGTCACCCCCCTAAGGTCCCTATAGGTTCCGTTGACCCTCACGGTGCGATAAAATCCCCGGGATCCTCTCAGGGGGTGGGTGGGGGTCAGGGTGACGGACTCGAGGCCCTCTCCGTCAATGTCCCCCCCTTGGTTCAGGGAGGGGGGGCGATCCTTGGTGTTCCTTCTGCAGATGCCCCGCCGAAGAGGGGTGAAGCTTCCGGGCAGCAAAGTGAATCAATGGGTGTGTCTAGTGGCGGTGATGGTGTACCGTTGTTTAGAGAAGGTGCTGCTGTCCCGGCGGGGGAATTTGGTTCATTAGTTTCATCCGAGGGGTTCGAGGGACGGGGGGAGGAAAAGAATCATGGAGTTGGATCAGCTGGTGCAGAAATAAAAGTGCCTGTGGGGCAGGCTGAGGTTGCAGGTGTGGGTGAGAGTGTGGGGTCTCACGGTGACCCCGATCCCCCTTTCCATCAGCTGAGAAGAACAGAAGAGATTATTGAAGGGGTGGAAGGAGGGGGTCCTATTGTCAGTGGAGGTGTTTCCGATTCTGTAAATTCCTCCGCGAGTCTTCCCTCAGACCCCGTTTTGCCTTCTGAAGGGCTTCACGATTTACCAAGTGTGGATGCCCCGGGGGGTCCAGCATCGCTTGCAGAGGAGCTCAAGCAGTTGGAGGAAGAGCATTTAGAAAGAGGGGGGTCAGGTGGGCAGACAGAACACGCACATGTCCAGGATCCAATAGGTCATCCAGGGGAGGGGGGTCTAGGAGATCCACCAGCTCTCGAGCTGGAGGGGCTTTCTCTTGAGCATCAAAAGAACGAAAAAGGAGGAGAGGGAGCAGTCCCCTCTTCCGTCTCTCTCCCTGACAACGAGACAGGAGAAAAGCAAAACAGCGCAGCTTCTTCTTCCGAACCCAGCTCCCCCTTCGCTCATGCTGGCGAGGTCACGGAGGAGGGAAAGGAAGCGAGACCATTAATAACGGAAGGGGGAGAAGGAGGGCACAGTCATGAAAGTCTTCATGGTCCTCCTCCGGGGGTACCCGAATTAGAAATAGGGGTAGGGGCAGGAGGTGGAGTTGGAGCCCACCCTTGGGAAGGGGTGGGGGGCGGCGCTTCTCCTTCTGTGTCCGTCTCTGATCATGTCGAAGGTGCGACCGGTGTCGTTGCAGAAGAGAGAGACGGAGTGGTTAGTGTAGACCATGAAGGAAAGAAAGATGATGGAGATGTTGCCGCCCTTTCGTCAGAGGGCAACGGTGGAGTCTCTGTAGGATTTGTTCCAGACGAGCAGCAGTCAGAGAAAGGGAAAGTCGAGTCAGAGTCCCCCCCTCCTTCTCTCTCTCAGGATCTTCTCCCGTCCAAAGGGGGAGAAGGGGAGGGGCATGAGGGAGGGATTCAAGGGGAGGGGAAGGCGCATCAGGCGCCTTCGATGCCTTTGTCTGAAGGCTCGGTTCCCGTCCTTTCTCTTGAGTCGCTAGACAATCCCCCCCCCTCTTCCTCTTCTCAGGCTGGTGTCATTCAGTCAGAAGGTGTCGGGGAAGGAGGAAAAGAAGGGAGTGAGGTGTTTCAGTCAGAACCAGCAACGATCAGTGAAAAGGGGGAAGGGGAAACGCACCATCCCCCTGCAGGTGCACACACAGAGGAGGGTTCAGTAGACCTGAAACTGCCCGAAATGTCCCCGGACACAGATGCCAGCTCCCAAAGCACCCCTGACACAAGTACCGACACACAGACCGATCCTAAAAAGGGGCCGGGTTCAGGCCCGGGAAATTCGTTTGTAGACCTGGGGGCAGAGAACCTTCCGGGGGTAGACCTTTTAGAGCAAGCGCAGCACATTGGAGAGACTTCTGAGGAGGGGGGGGAAACCGTCAAGGTTCCAATGTCTAAAGAGGGAGAGGGAAAGGCAGGGGGTGAGTGGGAGGTTGACGGTCCTCTTCACGCCCTCCAGGAGGGAGTGGGAAGCGGAGTGCCTCTCCATGAGATTCTAGAGGAGCAGGGCTTTCCCCATCGAGACATGGAAGAGCCTCACATAAGCCCACAGGTTCTCTCTAGCCTTGAGGGCAAGGCTGAGGAGAGGAAGGAGGTGGCTACGGAGGTGGAGACTGCATGGGGTAATGCAGAGGGGAATTTCCCCTTGGGAAAGACTGGAGAGGAGGGGCTGAAATTAAAGATGGAAGGGGCTGAGGGCCAAGCACAAATTCCTCCGATGTATTCCGAAAAGAAAGAAGAGCCCAGTGAGACTTTGCAAGAGAAAGACAGTCCTGGGGTAGACCTTGAATTGGAGCGAGAAGTAGAAAGTGAGACAGAAAAAGAAGTTTCGATGAATAAATCTTCGTCCACGCCTCCACAACGCTTGCGAAGAACCAAACAATAGAAATAAGGCTAATTAACTTGCAATTCTTGTTATGTTCAGGTGTATGATGGACAATTTAGTGGATAGTGCTGCTAATGCATGACGAGGACCTAGACGAGTACGTTATAGACAGTACCAAAATAACTAGCAAAGTAAAAAATGTCTATCAAACTATTATGAGATAACCGAAAATCCGTGTGATTTTTATGTTTTACTTAGTTTTACTTCACTACGATGCTGAGTCTTTCTTCTTTCTGCATGGTTTGGCTCGTCTTTTTTGATAGAATTAACAAGCTGCATGATTATACCAATTAATCTAGCAATTAATTAATTATTAAATATGTAAGTAACAGTAAGTTTTTAAAAAGAAAATGTCTATGATCGAAAATATTATTTTATAGCTGCAAGACTCAGCGCAAGTCGCGTACTTCAAGTTGAGTAAATAAGCTAAAATTTCTTATTACCAGGCTGCATGTACTATTATACTTGCATACACTCTTGTACACTTACTTCCATATGTACAAAGTCTACAAACTGACTTATTTAAATCATTATTATTATTTTCTAATGCTACATTTTAATATTAATGGTTATTTATAGTTGTTTTTCCTATATATGCAGATGCTAGGCTTGCCTAGAGAGAAAACCCAGTCACTATTGTTTCTGAGAGCCTGCATTGTCGCAATTGATCATGTTAAACTGAAATATACTTTCACTGTCTATTTATGATCTGTTTACGAGTTCGCCGCTCCCCCCGTATGTAGTAGAAGGATGCTCGCAGGATCGCTCTTTGCATACGAGCTTTGACTGCAGTATTACTGCACCCCCTACTCTCGTTGCAGAATGGCTCAGTCTTCTCCTTCTGTGCTCTTTCTCTTTCTTCGATCGGCTGTGTAGGCCTACTTCCATGCTTTTGCCCCCATCGTCTTTAGACGGGAACTGGTAGCGGGTTGGGCCGGGCCCATGAGAGCCCTGCTACGCCCAGAGGGTGCCGAGGCCCTACCGAATGTATTCCTCAGACCTTCGCTTTTCTCCGACTGACTTCCTCTTCTTCTATCAGCAGAAAAAGGCAGACAGATGTCCTTCTTTGCACTCTTCTGCCGTGCAAGTCGACGGGGGAGATCCCTCAAGGGCTGTCTGTTGGGTGCCGACTGAACCGCATGTGATGACTCAGAGGAGTGCATACTCGATCCAAATACACGATTGGACTTCACCTTTGCAAAGATGCTGCTGGAAGGCTGCAGGAGAGGGGCATAGGACAGGAGAAAAGATCTTTCGAAGGAGGAAGGTCACAATTTCTCACGTTGAACCAGGTCTATGGCTTCTCTCTGTTGGTGCCGAGCTAGAGGGCAGGCAGAGAACAAAAAAATTATCCAAAAAGACCATGCATGCGGAAAGAGGCCTCCAGACCCAACGAAAGAGAAAGCAGGTACGTTTTGAAGCGCATACAGAGGAAGAAAAATATAAGTACAATGTCATGAGGCAAGAACGAAAACTTACGGCAGGTCCCCCGCCGAAGGGTATGAATAAAACTGCGGGAGGATCCGAAGTGTTGCAGTTTGAAGAGGTCAGTGGTTTGTAAAAGGCAAGGCCCGGGGCTCCCTAGATAACAAAAATAGACTACGCATATGTATGTAACTTACCAGTGTTGGAAAACCCTCAGGCTGGCCATCTCCCGGAGTATTCGCTCTGCCATCTCCCCCTTTGCGAGGTTCACCGCCCTCTCCTCTTTGCAAGCAAATCTCTTGAGGGCTTCAAAGGTGGTTGTTGCCACCCGCAAACAACTGCCGTCGGCATGAAAGCGGTTTTGCTCCAGCGCTTATAACACCCCAAAGAATCGCGCCTTATTATGCGTCTTTATTTTGGAATAGATATCAAAGGAAATCTCGTAAGAGCAATCCTTTCATTGTTCAAAACCCATTTCAGGACTTAAACAACAATCGACAAATTTTCGTGGGATGACTCAAAAAGCAGGTTAAGGTGCATTCAAACGTGTGGTGTATGACCGATACCGTGTGCATGTTTGAGAAAGAGGACATGCACTCACTTTTCCCATCAATCGGGTTGTTCGCCTTTCCCCACTCGACCTTTTGGAGTTTCAGAACCTCCTTGAGCCGTTTTTCCTCTTTGAAGGGGAGGGGCTTGCAGTTTTTTCCTGAGAAAAGGGAGAAAGTGACAAGTCACAATAAATGAAAAGATACTTGAAGAAATCTGAAATGTCATGCAGATGTACTATGTACTGAGAGAAAAAGCCCAACGTTACGGATCTTGCCACTTAACTCCTGCGAGCGCGGTGAGATGCGCAGGAAACGAGATACCACAGCTTGAGGCCGTTCCCTCTTCTCCCACACACATGCATCCATCCGGCGCCATCCGGACATAATCACAGTGACTGCAGACCGGACGGTTGTCGACTTGGTCCCTTCCCTTCCCTTCTTCTCCTTTCCCTTCCCCTCCCTTCCCTTCTCTTCTCTTCTCTTCCCAGACTTTTGTCTCCAAACTGACCTCATCCGTTCCGCTCTCTGCTTCCTCGGGGTCTTCAATAGGCTCCAACTGCATATGACAGGAGCATATGCGTATTGATCGATCAAAAGAAAGAATCTGATCCACAGAGGAACACTGCTAATGTTGCAAACAATTCAAGATGCAGAGGAAGGGTGCATGCAATGTTGCAACGCATGAGCTCTCTGATTGCATGCGTGCGCGAAAGGAAAAGAATTCTATATGGGTATTTGTAGAGACAGGCCCCAAGGGGGGGAAGAGAGGTAACGCGCCGCAGACCTGCAGAAAGACACACACATGCACGTACGCATACATACACACACACACACACACACACACATACCATAGGCGTAGATCATTTACGGTGTCTTAAAAGCAAAAGCGGCATATCTGGATGATGCCTTGACCGTTTACGCCGCAAGCGTGGATAAGCGTGGACGGTCTCTTGAAAAAAGATGTCACAGATAGAGATCATCTTGATTATATTTTTTTAAGTGATATTTAGATTCAGGGAGGTTCGATCGACTTGCTTCTTTTTTTCAATCAATCGAATCGATTGACTTCTGACTTGAACCTTTTGAGTTGACACACACACACACATACATACACACACACAGAGAGAGAGAGAGAGAGAGAGAGAGAGAGAGACAGACAGATACAGACACACAGATACACACACACACACACACACACACACACATACATACACACACACACACACACACACACACACACACACACACACGCGGACACACACACGGACACATACGTCTGTATACATCTACACACGTGACTTCTCTAGTCTCTCACTTCTCTCTCCTAAGGAGACCTCTAGCTTCCAGTTTCCACTCCTGCCTGTTCGCCTACGAGTAGGAGGAGCTCGGAACAATATCGCTTTCAAGTCGGCCGCCGCTAGCCGCGCCGCGCGCCGCATCGCACGCATTGGGCATACATTCGCGCCATGCATTTTTCGGGTCAGTGTGTCTCTTGACTTCATCGACCGGAAAAGAGTTTCCACTCCATGATCCACAATAATCCACGATAATCCACGACAGTTCACGAGTAAGGTGTGCTATGGTGTGCTTGTTGGCAATCATTGGCAATCTGCTGTGATCATAAGTAAATTGTAGGACCAGGCTCCGTGTCGCTCCTCTTCGCTGCGTCTGCCGAGTCGTGTGATACACTTCCCAGTCTCCCTCGCATCGCGCTGTAAAATTGGAAAGAGAAAGACAGTCACGGCTACCGAGAAGAACTTCAACTCCAATGTCCGAGCGAACAACTGCTACACAGGGACGGTTCCTCACAGGCAAGTGGCACCCTCACCCTGACGAAATCGTTTGGACGCTGCTGACAGTCAATGAGTCACTCAAAGATTGAGTCACCATGTCGTAGACGGACGCTTCACGCGTCTCCCTTTTTTTGCCTTTCTGTGTTCCTCGTCCGTCAGTGTCCTGCCCGCACTGTATTCATATATATATGCTGCATGTGTATATGTGTGCAGGAGAGGACGAATCCCGACACCCGAGTCAGGGAGTGGGGGGCGGAGGGGGCTCCGTGGAGGCGGCGGTGCCTGTTCTGTCCTCTCTTTTCTGCCATGCTGTGAATCCTCAAGTCAGTCCGTCTCTTGTCAGAACAAAGCGAAACAGAATGGACGTACTGGAGTCATCAGGTCGACGGCTTGCGTGTCGAGCACGCCAAGATCTTGCCCTTTCCTGCTGCCTGCCTAGGCCCATCCATGATTTGCACATCTCAGTGGTACTCACGAAAGCTCATGCATGTCTGACTGTTTGGATGCCTTGGGTATCATGCAGCTGGTTTCTCTCTTAGCGTCAAATCAACTGGGATACGGCCTGGCCTGGCTCATTCTGTTCTTCATTAAAACGGTCAGAGTGCGTGCTCATTCTGTTCTTCATTAAAACGGTCAGTGTGCGTGAGCCTTGCAGATGTTGACGTCAAATTGAGAGAGAAGGGGATCTGAAGGAGTACCGGAGGCTATTGACTAGAGGCCAATAGTGATGATGTGTGAAGAATGAAGTTTGCATCATTGAGTGTAACCTTAGCTGTTCACCCTTGAATTCTCTGCCCGCATGGATTAAATCCCTGGAAGTTCCTCTCTCGAAGCATGTCACTGCCTCTTCATTGGGCAAAACTGTATCCCATCCAACCAAACAGGAATACACACATGCCAACTTAACACGTATACGAAAAAGAATTCTGTATGAAAGTAAACGCATCCCAGCCAACCAAACGGGAATACACACATGCCAACTTAACACGAGTGAACACGACACGCACCCCCACCGATCTTCATTTCCCTGCTTTAGCCCGACATAGCCTCGTTGCGTAGAGATGAGATGCGGGGTTTCTTTGTGAAGACCAGCCATCAACCCCTTGATTCTCTTCTTTTCTCTTCTGTTTTCTTTTGTCACTGTGCAGAGACGCTTGCGTGAGAGCCTGACAACCCTCGACCTGTCAGGTACGTGTGTCGGTGGAAAGAAAAAAAAAGAAGAATGATGCAAAGACACGGAGTCGCAAGGTAAAGAAGGATGCATGAATGTGGTTACCAAGAAGGAAAGGAAGGAAGGAAGGTTTTCTTTTGCTCCACATCCCATCGCTTTTTTCATCACAGCTCCTGATCCCCCCCCCCCCTCTTTTGAATTCATTTGTTATCCTTTCTTGGCTTCACGTCTTTTTTCTGCATATCATCTGGAATCTCCAGAATGCTGGCGGGGGAGGGAAATGAATCACATCCTTCTGCAGTGAATCCAATCGGGGAATTTGATTTTGCACGTTTCTGGAGGTCTGCAGAATTTTCTCTTGGGTCTCGAAAGCTCTCTCTCCTTCTTCGTTTCCTTCCTCCCGACCCGTCTCCATCTCCTTTGACGACTCTCACGTGTGGTCAGTGGGACGCACTCTCTCCGGGTTGTCTTTCTCTCTTTCTTTCCTACACTCTCTTGCTCTGTTTCCTCCCCTTTTTGTCAGCATCAGAATGCCGCCTTGCACTGCATGTGTCGGCATTGCATACTCTATTTTTCCCCAGAAATGCAATTCACTCTTTCACGCTCTTCCCTTCATGTTTCCACAGTACATCGCGGTAAATAGAGGACCGAGCCTCTCGTTTGATTTTCTGCCTATCCGTTTGCTTCTTTTCTTTCGGCAGTCTCGTACTGAAATCCAGCGCTCTGTCTGAATCCGCAAGTCGAGTCCATCCCTCGCTTCGGGTCTGCCTGAATGAAGCCTTTTCCCTTCACTCTTCCGCTTTTTCATCCTTGGATGGCTGCAGGGTCGCGTACTTGTCGTGGCGCTCCTCTGTCTGTCGTCTCTGCGTTCCTTCAGCGTCTCCGACAGGGAGACGGAGGGGGGTGCGCTGTGCATCTGGAGACTCTCAACCTTGCCAGTGAGTTCCCGTACCCAAAAAAAGAGACCGTGGGAGTTTGTACCCTGACGCTTCTTGCTGTCGGAAAAAAAAAAAAATCAAATGACACGGCCCCTACCCGTCTCTTGACCTTCGCGCCCATCTGTAGGTCTCTGTATTGCAACAGAAGATGCATCAATCCTCCTGAGTGTCACCTCGTTCCTGTGTGATGCACCGACTCTCAGCCCTCCCCTGTTCTGAACGCCGTCTGCAGAGTGTGAACTGAGGGACGTAGCGGGAGGGATCATTTTGTCTTCCTTGCCATCGACCCTGCGCTGCCTTGATCTCAGCGGTAAGTCGAGTCAATTGGGTCCATCTTGTCGGAGTGACTTTGTCGTTCTTTTAATTGTCTTCTTTTCTTTCTTTCTTTCTTTCTTTCTTTCTTTCTCTCTTTCTTTCTTTCTTTCTTTCTTTTCTTTCTTTCTTTCTTTCTTTCTTTCTTTTCTTTCTGTCTGTCTGTCTGTCTGAAGAAAAGACGATATAGTCTGTCTGTCTCTCTGTCTGTCCGTCTTTCTGTCCGTCTTTCTGTCCGTCTTTCTTTCTTTCTTTCTTTCTTTGTCTGTTGTGTACGTGAAAACCAGAGAGCGAAAGAGAAAGGATCATTCGGTCTGTCATTCTGTGTGTCTGCCTACGTGTGTGAGAGAGAGAGAGAGTGTGTGTATGTGTTTTTGTGTGTGCAGGCAACAAGCTTCACAGGGATTGCATGGGCACTCTCAGCGCTGTGCTGTCGTCCGGTTGGTTGTCGTCCCTCCTCACTCTGGACGTGAGTGACAACCCTCTGGGACCTTCAGGTGTCTCTGCCTTGTCAAGGGCCCTCTCTGCTTCCTCTGCCTCTGCCTCTCCTGCCTGTCCAGGGGATCCGCTGCCTCTGGAGACCCTGAAGTTGAAGAGAACTTTTGCGAGGGCAGAGGGAGTTAGGGCTCTGTCTAATGCCCTCAAAGCGAAAAGGTTGACAGGGCTGCAGAGTGTTGACTTGGGGTGCAACGATCTGCGGTCGGAAGGGCTCAAGAGCCTCGCCTCAGCAGCGGACGCAGGGGGGTTGCCTCGCATGAAGTCTCTCTTTCTGAATGAGAACTTTATTGCGTACGACTACATGCTTACTGTTGATACAGGCGGTCTTTTGCAACTGTTCTCCTCGTTTCATTTGACGGAGTTGGAGGAGTTGGACATTTCAGACAACAGCCTTAGGGGAGACATGGGACGTTTCTGTTCAGAGGCCATCGCAGCTGGCAGGCTGCCGAAGTTAAAGTCTCTGAGACATTCTGGAAGTTCCTGGTTCAATGTTCCAGGAATTACCGCGTTGGCACAGGGCATGCGGGGGGGGCAAACAGCGCCTCTTGAGGTTCTTGACATTGTTTGTGGGGCGGGGGGGG